>CABHPP010110599.1:1890-33857 GCA_902168425.1 Peromyscus attwateri
TCTATCTATCTATCTATCTATCTATCTATCTATCTATCTATCTATCTGTCTGTCTGTCTGTCTATCTAATTCGTTCGTTCATTCATTCATTCATTCATTCATTCATTCACTTATATTTATTTATAGCCCACAGTACACGGTATTCCCAGGCAGTTTCTTATCCAAGTCCTAACCAGGCCTGACCTGTTTAGCTTTCAAGATTAGGCAAGATTGGGTGTAGTATGGCCATAGATATTTTTTTTTTTTAAGTTCGTGTCCAACTTTTTGACATTTAGACAAGATGTTGTCATCTACAAATTATATTGGTATGTTGGGCTGCCTTCCTAGCTATCATGGGGCACATGTATGCCTAATTGTAGCCAGAGCTGAATGCCATGGTAGACATTTTAGATAGAGTTGCAAGCACTTGATTGTAACATTGGAATGTCTGTATTCTCTTGAGATGGTTTGTTCTGGTTCATTAGCTGAAACATTGGGGATGAGCTTAGATTGAAGTCTATGCTGCAGGTGACCTAAGTTCTTGTGCTTATGGCAGTATTTTGTACTGCATGCTTTTTGGGATTTCTGGAGGGTGTTGATGATATTAAGAGGAAAGGGGTTTGGACAAATAGATTGGGACATGCTGAAAATTTTGAATATTTGTCTTTATTGTAGGGCTTTTTAGGCTTTTAGCTTATTTATGAATTTAAAAGAGGAGATGGATTATTCAATAATGGATTTTTTCAAACTTGCTGCCTCTTTTTGGTGAACATCTTGGGCTGTTAGTACTTATAAAACAGTTTTGGGAAAAGCTGATTACATAATCTTCCTTTGGCTATCGAATTGATGAATGTAAGATCCAGTGCAGAAATGTAGCCTACTGTAAAAATCAAAGCAGCCAGATTAGAACCAGTAAAATCAAAACCACAAGTGAGCAGTGTATTATTTAAGGCAGAAGAGCAGACCAACAGTGAACCCATATTAAAGCATTCTGCCAGTAGTTTGTGACAGTACAGGATGGATTACTTCATGCGGCTTTCAGCAGTAGTTAGGAACACATGCATATCTTTTATTCTCTCTTAGAATTCTGGAGATCAAGAACTGAACCATCCTGAATCTGGATGGCTACAAGGTTCAGCCTGTCAGAAGACATTTGTTTGTGCTTTGAGATTTAAGATCTGCTAACTAGCAAATTGAGTGGTCATATAATAACCACATATTTTATTAAGTCAATGGATTAATGAATAGATGGTGGGAACCTTAAATAGAAAGCTGCATCTGTGAGTGATATTATGAACCATATATGTTTAACAGGAAAAATGTCTTTTTATTTTACGTGAGGTACATTTAATTAATATGATGCACATTTTATTATTTTTAATTCATAGTATTTTATAGGTTGCTTGTTTAAAGTACATTTCATTATTCTAATTTAAACTGCTGTAACAAGATTAGATGTATTCTGAAGCCTAATTATAGGGAATAGTTAAGCAGTTTAAATCAGGTTCTATTTCTTTGCATTTTTAGGCCCTCGATGAGCCTCCCTATTTGACAGTGGGCACTGATGTGAGTGCCAAATACAGAGGAGCCTTTTGTGAAGCCAAGATCAAGACTGCAAAAAGACTTGTCAAAGTCAAGGTACAGTATTATTTGTCATTTAACAGTCTTTAAATATTTGATAATTGAAGTCTAAAAATCTAAAAATTATTTTTGTACAAAATGAGTTTTTAAAAGTGGTGGCTATAAAACCATTCCTAAACTAAACAATATTTGTGGTTTAAAAATGTTCGAATTGGAATAAAACTTGCTTATCACAGCTGATAAGCAAATTCACTGAAGATTTTGTTCTTTTGGGTTGCTATTTTAGTGTTGGGAAGGATCTTAGAAACCATCTAATTTGATTCTTTAGGTTTATTCTATGAAAACGATGGCCAGGCATAGTGGTACATTCCTTTTTAAATACTAGTCCTCAGGAGGCAGAGGCCATCCTGGTCTCCATATCAAGTTTCTAGCCAGCCAGGGCTATATATTTCCCTCTATAACATCATCCTACCGCCCTTTTTGTGATTCTAGGATGGAGTCTTGGGCCTTGGGAATCCTAGGCAACTATTCTACCTACTATGGAGCCATATCTCCAGCCCATTTTTCTTTTGTTTCTCTCCCCTCCTCATTTTTTTGAGACAGTCTTTCTATATAGCCTAGGCTGGCCTTAAACTCACAACAGGCTTCAAGCTGCAACCTTCTGAGTGTTGGAATTGCAGGTGTATGCCACCTGACACTTGGCCCTATGCCTTTTTGGAAAAAAATCTCTCTGAAGCACTTGAGTTTTGGCTCAGTTAATGGACAGATGTAAATTTAATTGCTTTCATTTTAGGGAATTGCCATAAGCCTGGTGAGGTGCACCTTTGGTCCCAATATTTCCAAGGCAGAGGCAGGAAGATCATTTCAGTTTAGGAGTTGGAGACCAGCTTGGAGAACATAGATTCTCCATTTCAAAAACAGGTGAAAGGGACTAGATTTGGAGCCTAGTGATGGAACACCTGCCTGCCCTAAGTAGGGCCCTGGGTTTGAAGATAGCAGCACAAAGTATGGGTAGATGAATGAGTGAATGAATGATGACTGTGTGTGTGTTTAATGGAAGAAAGATGCCTTTATATTTGGAAAATTCAGGACAGTGAAAACTGAGGACCAGTGAAACAGCTTAGTGTTGTGGGTACCTACTCACTTGCTAGTAATGTACTGGGTGGCATGACCTTTCAGGGGACTCTTTTTAGATGGAAGGAGAGTGTACATTGTAGATGAGCAGATAACCATGCAAACATTAATTTGAATAATTAACCAAGTGGAAGAGGTATGATATTTCCCCAGAAGAGTTCTGTACTTGATGCCTGAGTGTCTCTCTTAAAAGCATGTGTTAAAGCTTCCTGGGCAATTCTGATTTCTATTCTGGCTAAAAACTGTAATAAGGCCTCTAAATTAACCATGAACACAAAGGATGCTCATCTGGGATACCATCTCTTCCTTTTCACAGGCTGGTCCTGGAGTTACTTTGTTAATATGGTTAGGTGGGTGCTCTTACAGTGACTTTTCCTGTTCTCTCTGGCATTGTATATACTTCTGGTTCCTGAGCACCTAGTTATTTGTCACCACCATCCTAGGGATGAAGAAAAACCCATTTATCAAGCTGGGCAGTGGTGGCATGCACCATTAATCCCAGCACTTGGGAAGCAGAGGCAGAGGCAGGCAGATCTCTGTGTTTTTAGGTCAGCCTGGTCTATATAGGGAGTTCCAGGATAGTCAGGGCTACATAGAGACACCCTGTCTCAAACAAAGTGAATACATTTTAAGCAGATTTGGTGATACATTTCTTTACTATCAGCTTCAATCTATTGGACATTTATTCCACACCAAATATTATCTGAAGATGTTGGGATTCTAGTGTTTAAGATTTAATCTTAATGCTGCTTTTGTGTGACACTAAAATGTGTGGGATGCTGTATAATATAAAATCTCTTTCCATCGTTGGTTTGTGAGTGAGCCTGTTCCCTGTTGACCACAACACTCTACTAAAGAACATGCTAATGCATCAGGTTTTGGGGGGGAGGGGTTTGAGACAGGGTTTCAATGTGTAGCCCTGGCTATCCTGGAACTTGCTCTGTAGACTAAGCTGGCTTCAAACTCACAGAGATCCACCTTCGTCTGCCTCTGAGTGCTAGGATTAAAGGCGTGTCCCACCATCACCTGGCTATGCATCAATTATTAAAGAATTCTTTTGTATAGCGCTCAAGAAAATGTCAGTATTAAATATGGTACCTTTTTTTTGTTTTGTTTTGTTTGAGACAGAGACTCTGTGTAATTCTGGCTGTTCAGGAACTTGCTGTGTAGACCAGGCTGAGCTTGGACTCACAGAGATTCTCTTACAGGATTAAACGCATGCATTACCAAACCTGGCTCTGTGATGCTTTTTACCAGCTAATTAAGCTTTTTTTTTTTCTGGCCTTAGTGGCTTTAATCTCAGTACTTGGAAGGCAGAGGAAAGCAGATTTCTGATTTTTAGGCCACCCTGGTCTACATAGGGAGTTCTAGGATATCCTGGGGTATGTAATGAGATCTAGCTTTTAAAAAATTTTATTTTTAACTTATTATTCTCTGTTTTCCGTGGTACTGATTGATACAAAGTACAGAAAATCCTGGGGAAAATTAGCAATGTTTGAATATTAGCTCTATCATGTTGTAATTCTATGATTCTGGACCATTTAGACTTTCTGTTCATTGGTTTTCTTTTCAACAAAAGGGGAATAGAGTTTTGAGGGGTGCTCCTGTGTCTCTTCTCCATGCTGGGGATTGAGTCAAGTTCTTTGCCTCTGAGCTATGTACTATCCATGACCTTGGATATTAAATGTGATCCTTGAATCTGATACTTAGTTCTGAGTAACTGTTCTGCCCATTGGGTGTGGTAGTACACACCTGTAGTGCTTGGATAAGGAGCCTGAGGCCAGGCTGCGCCATATAATGAGATAGTGCCTCCAAAAATCCAAAACAAAGGTGGACAGTGGGAGGCAAGAGGCAGGCAGATCTCTTAAGTTTGAGGACAGTGAGAGCTACACAGAGAAACCCTGTCTGCGGGTGGGTGGTGGTGGTGGTGATTCCAAACAAAACAACAGAAAAAGCAAGTTTATAGCCAGTGCTTATATTAAATTAGCCCTTCACAAAATGATACAATTCCCCATAGACTTAAGGTCCTTACATCTTCTTTTCCTCAAATTTTACAGACAAAAGTTGTAGAGCTAAAGTTATAATAAGTGATAGAATACAGTATGATAGGTAGAACACCCAGCCTGGTAGGTGTCGTGTCTCTCACATTTTGAAAAGAAAATCTATTTAAACAAGTTTTCTACTAATCCATTTAGTGTTTGGCCTCTTATTTAGACTGGGGATCTTTATTTAGTTTGTGTTATTTGTACATAGATGAACTAATATTGTTGTGTGTGTGCGTGTGATTAATTGGATTCATATTTTCTAGGTGACCTTTAGACATGATTCTTCAACAGTGGAAGTTCAGGATGACCACATAAAAGGCCCACTGAAGGTGAGTCATTATCTTTAATTTTGGTTGGAGACTGATACTTGATCTTTTGCCTTTTAATTCATTGGCTATTCATCATTATTAATTCGATATATAGTTTCCCCTAATTGGAATATATTTAATGCTAAATCATATCTGAAATGATAGCAAAATCTTTTTAAAAATGAAATGAACATCAAGGAAGCAGTGACTGCTTTCATACAGGTTTTCATTCACTGCATAAATGGGTTTTCCAGGAATAAGAGGTGTAAGATATAAGTGCTAGGCTCTAAAAAGTGAGAAAATTAAAACAAAATTCAGCGCTCTTGATTTTGGAGCCATCTGCTGGCAGATTAAATCTTTGGAGGGTAACTGGGAGGTTGACCTGTTTTTTTTTTCATTCACTAATGGGATAGATGTTCCTTTACCTTCTTGTTTGCCAGTAAGTGAGCTACAGGGAGTTCAGGAAACCACTGTGTATGAAATTGCCCACTGTCTGGGCTTGAGGAATCCTAGGGAATACTAAGAAGAGTGAAGAAACATTTTGTAGATCTTTGCAGAAAAAATATATTACTTGCTACTGTGGACTTCTAAAACTCTTCAGTTAAAAATGTTTTTTATTATTAACTCTTGACTTGTAAAAACAATTTCCCATCATTTCTATTGTATAGGCATCATCTTTAACATTTGATGTACTCATTTGTCACTTGCAAGGACCAGAGGACAAAGGCATATACAGTTATGACTTTAGCTACCACCTGCTTAACACTTAATGTGTGCTAGTGGTATGCCAAGTCTTTTTGTATCTAGTATTTTCTTTAGTCTTGAGAACAGCTCTATAGAAGAGGAAACTGAAGGAAAGAAGTAATTTGACTCCAGTTTTGTAAGCATTAATGTCAGCGCCAAGATTCAGACAGGTTCACAGCCTGTGGTTGAGAAGATGTGCTCTTTGGATTCTCAGTACACAAGCCTATGCCTGCCTTCTAGACATAGCACCATTGTTCTTTACTGGCTTGCCTTGTTCTGGCACAGGCCAATAGGTATCTACCACCAAGGCTGTTTAATCGCCACTGTAAATACTTTGCAAGTGTAAATACCAGCATTTTTATGATGAGGTAGAAAGTACTGTAAATGCCTGTCAGCAGGGGGGACAGTATAACCCTCAAAGGGAGCTCTGGACTTTTTTGATTACCTCTATCCATCATTAGCTTCCTTGAAAGAAAGGTGGAAGGATGGAGGAAAGATAGTTTTTTTCACAGGCAGTGCTACTCAGCACACTGTAATGACCCCTGGAAGTTCTCACTACCCTTTTACAGGCCTATGGGGGCAAAACTACTTTCTTAGTAACACTTTGATGTATTTACCTTACCCAGTATATGGACATTTTCACTGATGATAGGTAGGAAAGTATTGTCAGTAAAACTACAGGCATCTTCAACACAGATCAAGCCAGTAGCTGTTTCATTCATCACCATGTATTCATTAAAAAAAACACACAAACAAGGTTTGGTGTTGTTATGTATTGCCTTTTGGTTCATTTGTCTTTAAAAAGTTTTTCTAATATTTAAATAATATTTTAGGTAGGAGCTATTGTGGAAGTGAAAAATCTTGATGGTGCCTATCAGGAAGCTGTTATCAATAAACTGACAGATGCAAGTTGGTACACTGTAGGTAAGACAATTTTCTATTAAATATTCATTTTTATTTATACGAAATTTATGTTACAACAGTGCAGATAAAGCCAGATTTCCTGGATTAAATTTCCTTTACTAATGCCATAGATGCTGTTACTAGTATTGGTTGTCTTCTAGATCTTAAAAAAATATTTCTAAGCTGTATATATGTACATATAATTTGAAATTATTTAGTATATAGAGTATGTAATTGGATTTCTATTTTCACTTCAACATATATGTTAAAGAAATTGTTTCTCCATCTTTATCATTTCTAAGTCCAGAGCTCAGTTGTGGTATCTGCCCAACCTGTTGTATAACAGAATTTCTTTTAGTAGCTGGATATACTCTCATTCTTTTTCAGTTCTGCCAGTCTTGCTGTTACAGTGGTGAATGATTGTCCAGTGTGTGCATATCATCCTAATATTTTCTTGTGCACTGAGGAGTAAATAGAGGTTGAAGGGACATGGGCTTTTTAACTTGAGTGAAAACTGCATGCCTGTTTTGAAGATTACCGTAGTCAGTGTATGAGTGTGTTTCCCCAGTCCTTGTCAGACTAACTAGTCCTTTGAAATTTTTATCAAGCTGAGTGTGTGTGTGTGTGTGTGTGTGTGTGTGTGTGTGTGTGTGTGTTGTGTATCAGGATGTGTAGCCCAGGTTAGCCTCAACTCACAAGCCTCTTGTCTCAGCTTTCCTAGTGTTGAGGGCCAATGAAGTGGTCCTCTGAATAAAGACATTCACCATCAAACCTGAACCACAGTTAAATCTCTGGTATCTACATGATGGAAGGAGGGAACCAACTTGTACAAGTTGTCCTCTGATCTGTCTGTGGCATATGCATGCAAGTGTACACACATACACATTGTGCTAGTTTGTTTTACATAAACTTGACACAGGCTAGAGTCATTGGAGAGAAGGGAGCATCAACTAAGAAAATACCTTGAGAAGATAAATACCTGTAAGTCATTTCCTTACTTAGTAATTGATGTGGGAGGACCCAGCCCATTATGGATGGGGTCACTCCTAGTCTGATGGTTCTGGCTTCTATAAGAAAGCAGGCTGAGCAAGCCAAGTGAAGCAAGCCAGTAAGCAGCACCCCTTCCATGGCCTTTGCATCAGCTCCTGCCTTCATATTCTTGCCCTTTTTGAATTCCTGTCCCGCTTCCTTCAATGATGGACTATCATGTAGAAGTTAGAAATGTAAGTCAGATAAACCCTTTCCTCAACAAGTTATTTTTGGTCATGGTATTTCATCCCAGTGATGAACTAGGCAACACACACACACACACACACACACACACACTAAAAATTTGAAATTCAGACCTGTTAATTTTATTTGAAATAACTGTACTCTGTCCAGGGTTTCTAAGGAGTATAGGGTTTCTTGAAGTTCTTCGTATCATAAAATAGACATGTGTTCTGTATGTTCAGCAATCTTCAAGTTGTGACACAGTTATCACAGGCAAATAAGTTAATACCTTTATCAGTCATAGTAGTACCTTAAATCAGCAAATCATAGTTTTGCCACCTCGGGGAACACTTGGCAATATCTGGGAACAGTTTTGATTTTGACAACTGGGAAGGAGTCTTTCTTGGGTGGAGATCCCCATTGAGGAACCTTACTGTAATGTAGATGTGGGTATTTTTTTCAGGGGAGGGGACCGATGGTATATAAATTTGTGAGCTTCCCGTATCTGAGGTAAATCCATGGGTGTCTACCAGCAGGAAGACTTGCTTTTCTTTACCATTTTGAGAGAGATTAATGAGTATTTAAATGATTTCTTCTTGAAATGCCACCTTTCTGTGTGTGTGTTTTCTACTTCAAGAAGGAGTTTTCAAATTGTTTATTTATTTGTGTGTGTGTGTGTGTGTGTGTGTGTGTGTGTGTGTGTGTGAGAGTGTGTGTGAGAGAGGGGGTGGGCCTCGGCGTGGTGGTGGAATGTGTGCTATAGCATGTATATAGAGGTTAGAGGACAACCTGTAGGAATCAGTTCTCTGTTCTACTGTAATTTGGGTCTTCCAAGTGTGGCAGCAAGTACCTTTATCCACTGAGCCATTTCACTGGCCCAAGACACACATACATACATACATACACACACACACACACACACACACACACACACACACACACACACACAGTGTGTGTGTATATATAATATATATAAATATTTATATTTAAGATGTTTTGCTAGAAACAGCAAACTAATAACTATAATTAAAGTTATTTGTTAAAAAACATGAAATGTGAACCGAATTCCAAATGTAATTCTTAAAAATGGGACTATTTGCACTTAGAAAAATTTAATGATTTTTGACATCATCTTGTTAATCTTAGAAAAGTTTCTCAGTTGCATCCATTCTTACCTCCTTGCACAGTTTTTGATGATGGAGATGAGAAGACTCTGAGACGATCTTCGTTATGCCTGAAAGGAGAGAGGCATTTTGCTGAAAGTGAAGTAAGTGATTGCAGTGAACGAATATATCTACAGGGTTTTCTTTTTCTTGAGACATGGTCTAACTATGTAGCTCTGGCTGTCCTGGAATTCACTGTGTAGACCAGGCTGGCCTCAAACTCACAGAATCCACCTGCCTCTGCCTCCTGAGTACTAGGATTAAAGCCCACCACTATATCTGACTTAAAATATATTGTATGGAGGGAGTAAAGTTCTTTTTCAATTCAGCTAACAAACCTGTTAATTAGGAAATTCCTGAGTACTTTAATGTTGTTATGATGTCATCTGTGAACTGTGTTGAAAGCCCTGAGTTCGAACACCAGATTTTGTTTTCTTTGTTGTTTAAAGCATTTCAGTACTTTTCCTTGAAGCTGCCTCTTTTTTTTTTCTTTTTAAGTAGATTCTGGCCTTGAACTCATAATTCTCTTGCTTCCGTATCCTACTATGCCTGGCTTTCTTTATAGCTTTATGTAATTTGTAAGTAATTATGAGAAAGAAGTGTCTGGTTTCTTATCCCGCTCAAGTTGTATAAGAGTTCAAAGGCTTCTTAAGAATTAATAAAAATACTTAAAAAGAAGAGTGGAAGGCTATAAAGATGACAAGTAGTCAAGAACTTCTTCATATTGACATTGCTGTAGCTTTGTCTGGCTGCCCCTTCTGAAATCACCCTCTTTATCTTTTTACATTGTTTTCTCCTTTTTCATAATGTTAATCATTCTCTGACATTAAAATGTATATTTTACTTGTTTGTTTTTGAGTTTGCCTTCTAGGTAGCATGTATCACAAGAGTGGGTGATTTATCTTCTTCATTGCTTTGATCATAGTTCCTGCTGTAGTGCCTGGCACAGGAATGAAGTGCATGTGTCTACCACAGGCTTTCCTAAGTGACTTACGTACATTGTCACATTCTCTGCATTATCCGTTATTACTGTTGTTGATCACCCCTAATTAATTGGTTAGGAGACTGATGGACTGAACTAGTCAGACTGGCACTTTTTAGCACCAAAGCCAGCTCTTTACTTGAAAGCTGGGCCAAGGATCTGAACTCAGGAACTTGAGTCAGCATCACAATATAACATGATGGGTGGTCCAGTTCATTCTGTCAAAAGTGACTGATACACAGTGTAACCGAACTGTCACATCTTTGTCCTCTTTGTTTAAAAGAATGCTTGTTATGGGACACTTTAGTATTATTTACTCATATGTTAGATCATGTTTCGTTTTTAAAATACTTAAGCTTCCTTCAACGATTGAATCCTCATTTATATTTTAAATTTCTCAGAGTCCACCACTTTTAGACTGTTTGATGTTTCCAGACTGTGGCTTGTACTCTCTTGTCTTGGTTTCTGTTGAGCCCAGATCCTCTCTACTTGCTGGAATCTTCTCTTAAGGCTACCAGAAATGCTTTCTGCTGTATAATATGGGCTTTTTGCCCAAATTAGATCACTTCATCCTTTATCTTTTTTGGACTTTTCCTCTAGTACTCTTGCTTTGTGATCTTTTTGTTACTTACTTCCCCTATATAAAATTTAAACTGTTTTATGGGGAAAAAACCACATTTTTTTCTTGGTGATTCCTCCTTTCCCAGCAGTGTTTTCTATATAAGAGCCTTCAGTAAATAATTATTGGATTGTATTTGAAGGAGAGGTTTTTGTTTGTTTTGTTTTTTGTTCTTTTGCGACAAGGTCTCTGAATGCATCACTGACTAACCTTGAACTTGCTAGTTAGTTGAGGATGATCTTGAAATTCTGATCTTCTGCCTTATCTCCTCAAAGCTTTCTTAAAGTGCTAGAATTGTAGGTATGTGCCATCACAATTTGGATTCGTTTTATAGGTTTGTTGTTGTGTTGGCTTTTTGTAGTTGCTCTCTTTGTAGCCTGGGCATATATTGAACTTGTGGCATGAACCTCTTTCATTTCTCCCAAGTGCTGGGATTACAGCTTTGTACCAGCATTCTTGTTATATACAAGAAGTCAGACTACTTTGGGGAAAGTGACATGATGAAATACCCTTTCTGCATTTATGAGTTTTAGATCACATATCCAGTTATTGCTAGTAAGTGAATACGAGGTCTTAAAACCCTGACTTTTCACCTGATGAAGGCTTGGTGTAAAGAAATATCTAATATAATAGTTTTCCTTTTATCAGAATAATTTAAGCCAGATGGAGGTACATAATCTTTAATCCCAGCAGTTGGGAGGTAGAAGCAGGTGGATCTCTGAGTTCTAGGCTAGCATGGTCTACAGAGTAAGTTCTAGGACAGCCAGTACTCCTCAGAGAAACTCTGTCTCAAAATAAAATAAAAAGAAGAAAAAAAGCAAATTTGAAGCTGGATTTATAAGTCAGGTATAGGCCGAAATAGTATGAACAGGAGCTACATGTTTATGGTGCCTTCAGGGAGGGTGTTTTCTCTGTGTCTGTGCAGGTATACGCTTTGATTTATGTTTTGCTGAAGGGAAGTTAGGATAATAGGGGTGTGATGCATTAACTACTTCCTATGTGCCAGTGCTGTGCTAAGGACACTGATGAGCTGTGTGGACATGAGTGTTTCTACTTGAGTAGCTTACCCTCTACTAGAGGGGAAAAATATTAGTTAAGGAGTGAGAAATATTTTATAATTTTACTATATTAAGGCTTGGTAAGGAGAGTATATAGAAGGGAATGCAACCTACATCTGTGTATTCCTTTCCCTTTATTTGGTTTCTCTTGCAGGGTGCTCAGGATCAAACCTAGGTCCTTGTGCATGCTCAGCAAGTGCTCTGCCCTATCATAGATAACTCTTTTTATAATACTCTAATATGTAACTTTGAGAAATCTTACTTTAAGTTCCTCAGCCTTATTTTTATCCTCTATAATTTTCCCAGGAATCCATCATTTCCCCAGCACTCGGAAAACTATCTCCTGACAGCAAGCATTCTGTTGGTGGGAAAGGGAGGGAAAAAGTGTGTGTGTTGAAAAGAAAATAGACACATTGTCAACACTGATCACCAAAGGGTCAAAGTTAATTAAGGTAGTGTCTTTGAAGTGCTACCTTAGGTTTTTAGATATACTTTCAGGAAATAAAGGCTGAAAAAAGGACAAGAGAAGCTTGTGAAAAGTGCATTCTGGTGTAATGTGTAGTTAATATCAAGGAAGGATACTCATTTTCATAACAGCACTTATATTGTGTGCTGCAGATTAAAAGGAAAACAAGAAATTATAGTAAAAGTCATATTTTAAACATTTTCTTTAGAAAAGATTTAAGGCAGAAAACATTTGACAAATTATATCTTTGGAGCCCCCTTTCCAGCTATTGGTGGTTATCTTGATGGTTAATTTGTTTCAGTTACTTGTTACAATTTTTTTAATGAATTCTGATTTGTTATGGGCAAGGAAAATTTTTGAGCTGTGATTGGCCTCATCCCAGGAATTAACCCTTATAAGTAGGAATCTACTTCATATGTGTGTTTTGGGTAAGCTATTGGTTGTTTTGTATCAGTGATTTTTGGGTGTGTGTGGCCTTAGTGAATCTTCTAGACAGGCAGCTAGGGCTTTTTTTCCCCCTCTCTTCTTCCCCTCTCCAAGTATGGGCTCATTCATCTTTATTCTAAAGCTTTGAAACTAGAATTTTCTTTGATTAGGAAAGATGTAGCCTTCTTTGAGAGAAGAAATTAATTTCAAAATATGAGCATATTTCACTGGTTTGGTTTAAAATGAAGAAGTAATAACTTTTGATGGGTTTGTGTTCTCACCACAGACACTAGACCAGCTCCCACTCACCAACCCTGAGCATTTTGGCACTCCAGTCATAGGAAAGAAAACAAATAGAGGAAGAAGATCTAATCATATGTAAGTCAATTTTCATAACTGTTAGTGAACTTGAATTCATTTCTTTCTAGTGTTTCAATAGTTATGATTTATAAATTGTAATTTGCAAAATGCTAATGAGATCTTTCAGTGATAACAGTTCTAGTAGCAATTTGGACTCCCCATCCTGAACCTAAGCTCCATGCATGTCTGCCAGCCTTAACAGCTGGGTTTACCTCCAGGTCTTTCTCATATATCTTGATGCTGCATTTGGAGTGGAACTAGTCAGTTGTCCCCATCAGCTCGTTTTCTGATGTTGTACTTTTAAATGTCATTGATCAAATTTCATCTCCTATTATAGTGGTGGTTTCTTTCTTAGTACCTATGAGACAAATACCTTGAAGGGTTAAAAACAACTTCCTTGAAGCAAGAAACAGAAGTTGGAGTGGATGGGACAACAGAAATAATTTTAACATTTATTCTCTCAGATGTTTTCATTATAAAAATTAATGATTTGGATTAAAAATTTATATATCAAAAATAAAATCTAATTCTGAAATAAAATATTGTTACACAACTAAAAATAAATATTGGATTATTAAAAACCTTAAATGAATGCTTTCAGTATATAAAGTCAGATATTAAATCTGATTGTTTCTGAACCCTCAAGATGGAAGGTGGGTAAGCACACTCATACTGTTTAATTTCAGTCTCACATCCACTGGTGAGGATAACTATCCTGAGAGATGGCTCAGCAGTTAAGAACTATTGCTTCCCTTGCAGAGGACCAGAGTTTAGTCCCAGTACCCACCCACATTGGGCTACCACTGTAACTCCAGCTCCAGGGGATTTGATGACTTTTGGCTTCCATGGGTGTCCTCTCTCACTCCTGTACACACAAAGATACTTCTCTCTCTCTCTCTCTCTCTCTCTCTCTCTCTCTCTCTCACACACACACACACACACACACACACACACACACACACACACTGCTTATATAGCAAGTACAGGTTTGAGGGTATTTGGATAGACTTGACTGGAGGAGCAGTCCCAGTGCAAAGTCTAGAATGCAAGAACTAAATAGAATGATCATGTATTTATTTACATGAAAACATATCATGGTCAAATGTCAGTATGTAAAGAGATCTCCCTCCTGGTTGGCTTGGAACTCAAGTCTGTAGACCAGGATGGCATGGAACTCACAGAGATATGCCTGCCTCTGCCTGGGATTAAAGGCATGCACCACCACCACTTGGCTAAGAATTTTTTTTTAATTTTGAAAATTACAGTAAAATTTCAATATTTTACCATTTTACACATCACCCAGAAATGCAAGAATAAATTCAAAATAGGTTTAATATGGAATATCACATAGATTTGATCTATTAAAATGACTAAAAGACATACTAGAAAGTCTTTAATGGTAAAGAAAAAAACAGTTCAACATTGAACATGAGAATGAAGTTATATAGGTGCTGCTTCTTAGTAACTAGCAAACATGTTAAATCACTTATTCTGTTGAGAATCTCATCATGCAGTGAGAGATGGGATTTGGAATTGTATTAGACACGTGATGTTTGAAAGCTGGGGGGGTTTGGAGATGAAACCCACCTCTCTTTGTTTCTGGTTTTACTGGCTATTGCTCACCTCTCACTACTGTGGTTGGTGGTCTCAGTGCTGAGGGTTCTGACAGTGTTCTTGCTTGGTGCATCGTAAGTATCACAGCTTGAAATAACCTTCTCTTTACCTACATTTCCTCAGAGTTTGTCCTCCTGTTTCTTATCTCTACAACAGAGTCTTGGACCTAGATTGTAAGGGCATTCTTGTGACCTTCATTTCCTTTTCACTTACTCCTTTGAAAAATGTCTTCATTATGGTTCTAACAGTGGTCACTTCAAATGTATGTTTAGCCAGGCCTGGTGTGGCATTCCCCTGTAATCCTAGCTCTTGGGAGGCTGAAGCAGGTAGATGACAAATTTGCAATCAACCTGGGATACATAACAAGACCTTCTTACAAACAACCAAAACAACCAATTTCTTTTTGTACAAATGTAAGTTTATATTTTCCTAGGTTTCCCAGGACTTCATTGTCCCAATATTGTAGAACTACCTTAGTTTTTCTTTCAGCAACTATAAATCTACATACTGGTTAATCTGCCCCATTTATTCTGAAATTGATTGTTTTTGACACCGTCCACTTAATTTACAGCCTGCCTGCCTATAGTTAATCCTAGTTAAGTCCAAGAATTTTTCAAGACCAACTTTACCTTGTTAATTATTTGAAGTAAGTTATTATTCTTACTGTGTAACTGAACTGCGTTTTACCCTTACTGTGTTCCTGTTCTGGACAGAGGTTGTGTTTTATTCTGCCTAAGGAAATATGTGGCGCGAATTCTAGTTGATCTTAATAATAAAAACCCAGAGTCAGATATCAGGGTGAAAGTTAGCAGAGCAGCCAGCTACTAGAAAGAATTCTTACCTTTAGAAATCCTCAGACTGAAAGGCTCGAGCTCCTGTCTCCACCCAGCCTTATCATTTTCTGTTTCCTCCTCCCAAGTGCTGGAATTAAAGGCATGAGATCCCAAGTGCTGGGATATTAAAGGTGTGTGCCTCCACTGCCTGATCTCTAGTGGCTAGCTCCACACTCTGATCTCCAGGCAAATATTTTATTTGTTACAGCACAAATAAAATATCATCACAAAATACAATGTTTAGAATTATAGACTTGTTTCCATGTGCTTTTCTCCCTAGCTTTGTTACTGTTTTTCTTTGTTTTGTTTTTCAAGATAGGGTTTCTTTGTGTAGTTTTGGTGCCTGTCCTGGATCTCGCTCTGTACAGAGCCTTGAACTGACAGAGATCCGCCTGGCTCTGCCTCCCAAGTGCTGGGATTAAAGGCGTGCGCCACCACTGCCTGGCTACTGTTTTATTTTTAATAAGCTGTTAAAAGTTTGTTTAGGAAGACGAGCTTCTGCTGTCACTTCCTATCAGGAATAAAGCCTAATGAAATTTGCAGTGATTTTTTTTTTTTTTCCTAACAAGAGGTTTTTTATGAGTATAAGTTTTACCCCCTAACAGTGCTAAAACCATTATCTGGAAAATTAATGTCTTAATTTAATATTTATAGGTCTGTGACTTTGGTTTGCATATTATAAACAATGCCTCTTAAAATTTTATTACTTAGAATTTTAAGTATGCTCACAAAATTGTTCAGCGAGTTGCTACTTTGCTGTTGTCTGATTCCAAAAGATACTTTTTTTTCTCCTAAAATTAAATCTTTTTAAAGTCTATAACACATGAAGTATGAAATTGGTTCCGACTTGTCTGAAATAAAATGACTTGTTGAAACTAGAATTGCGTTTGAGCTGTTAGTTGTTAGAAATCTTTTTTTCAGTATTGTGGATTTTCTTGTCATGATACTCAATATAAAGTATCTGCTTTCTTTGTCTTTTTCTCCTTTTTATAGAATTATGTGTGGCTTTTTTCTAATGTCAAGGAAGTATAGTGCCTGATTTCAGATTCTTTTTGATAGTTGACATCATTTAGTAGCCTAGTGCAGTATTCTCAGTTCCTGTAAGGTATTTTGCAGCAACACAAAAGAACCGTGCTGAACTCCTTGGTTCATTTGCTGTTAAGGATTGCTGTGGTGGCTTCTTAACTAGATTGGCTCCTTGCCCCCTCAAAGTAACTTCCAGTTAAAAAGAAAATCTGCCTTTTTGTTTTAGATTTTATTTTCTGTGTATGGGTGTTTTGCCTGCATGTGTGTCTGTGCACCACCATATATATGCATTGCCCACAGAGGCCAGAAGTGGGCATCGATTCCCATGGAACTAGAGTTAGAGAGGCTTGTGAGCCACCACATGAGTGTTGAGAATCTAACCTGTTCCTCTCGAAGAACAGCCAGTGTTCTTAATCCCTGAGCAGCCATCTCTCCAACCCTTGCCTTCTCCCTTTTTAAGTTTTCTCAGTATTAGGAATGCCAGAAGACTATCTCTTTGAATGTTTACAATTTGACCCTGGGATCTCCTATCTTGTACTGGGATATGAGGTATGGGCCTTCAGCTTTTTGAAGATTTGGGGACTGGTTGTGCTATTTTGGTTTTTCTCCTTAATCTTTGTTTTATCTTTTGTGACATGTCTTGCTATGTAACTCAGGCTAGCCTCAAACTTCAGATCCCCCTGCCTAGTCCTCCTGACTGTTGGTTGGAATTATAGGAGTTCACTACTATGCCTATACCTTCCTTCTCCCTTATTTTTCAAAATAGTAAATTCAAAAGTTTATGGGGGATATGATGTACTTTTGTTTGAAGATAAGCTTGCTGTTACTGTTTGGAGATTTAGAGAATGATTTAAAATGTAAAAGTTAATTTTCAGCTTTTGGGGAAAGTGTGAAAGTTCTGAAATAGCCTGCCAACTATTGGTTTATTTATCTTCCTGAAGGTAAATGAGAATGTCTTATTTTTTTTTTTTTCCTTCTTTCTAGACCAGAGGAGGAATCTTCCTCCTCATCCAGTGACGACGATGAGGATGATAGGAAACAGACTGATGAGCTACTAGGCAAAGTTGTTTGTGTAGATTATGTTAGTTTGGATAAAAAGAAAGCACTGTGGTTTCCTGCACTGGTAAGTATTTGAGTATGAAAGACTTTTTTTTTTTTTTTGGCTTTTCGAGACAGGGTTTCTCTGTGTAGCCTTGACTGTCCTGGAACTCACCTTGTAGACCAGGCTGGCCTCGAACTCAAAAAGATCCGCCTGCCTCTGCCTCTGCCTCCGCCTCCCAAGTGTTGGGATTAAAGGCATGCACTACCACCGCCCGGCTAAATTCTTGTTTTTTTAAAATACGTATTTGGGGATGCCTGGGAGATGGCTCTGCAGTTAAGAGCACTGGCTCCTCTTCCAGAGGACTAAGTTTAATTCCCAGCACCCACAGAGTAGTTCACAACTATCTATAGTGGGATCTGATGCCCTCTTCTAGCATGCCGGCTCTGTATTCAGATAGAGCACTTATATACATAAGATACATACAATTTTATTTCATGTGTATGAATATTTGCTTTTATGTGTGTATATGTACCTGTGGAGACAAGAAGAAGGTGCTGGATCCCTTGAAGTCGAAATTATAAACAACTGTGAGCTGCCAAGTAGGTCCTGTGCAGGAGCAACACATGCTCTTAACCACTAAACCATGTTACTGTTGAGCCATTCACTTCCCCCTCCCTTTTAAAGACAAGGTTTCATGTAGTGCAGTTTGGCCTCCAGTTATCTGTGTAGTTAGGTTGACTTTAAACTCTTGATCCTCCCACCTCACCTCCCAAGAGCCAGTGTTACAGGTGCATACCACCCATGCCTGGCTAGGAACAGTTTAGTTTTTTAACTAGCTGAGTTTATCAGGGAAACACTGGCTTTTCTAACCAGTGGGTTTTTTTAGGTACAAAATAGGAGAGAATGTCTAGCATCATTAAATCAATAAAGATTATTTCCCAAATTATTTCAGTACAAACAAGTCTTGGTGATGTCTAAGAGAGGTGGTTTTTATAATGAAGAAACTGGGTGTTTTGGGTAGAAAAATCATGATGTAAACTTTTGAAACTTCTAAGTCCACTATGAAGTCTAAAATGCAAAAGAAGGGCAGACTTTTTGTGAATTGACACTCATATTCTTATTGCCGGGTCAGCCATTGCTCAGCTGGTAAAGTTTAGCTTACCACCAGCCCCGATGACCTGAGTTCAAGACCTGAAACTTATGAGTAGAAGTAGAGAACTGACTCCTGCAATTTGTCCTCTGATCTACACACTCCTGCAGTCCTCCCTTTACCCCAAGACTGTTAAAAAAAAGTTTTAAAGAGGAATGCTAGAGGGGGCGGGGCATTTTGATAAAGACACTGTTTACATGTGCAAATAAAATGTACTTCTGTGAAAAAACTTAGCCACATATGTACACAAACTTTGTGACTTTGATTAGCCAAATTAAGGACTCCCCTACCCCCGCCTCTACTGGGGTTCTAGGGTCAGGCTGCCACTCCTGGCTTTGTTTTATTTTTGGTTTTCGAGACAGGGTTTCTCTGTGTAGCCTTGGCTGTCCTGGAACTCTCTGTAGACCAGACTGGCCTCTATCTCACAGATCTGCCTGCCTCCCAAGTACTGTGCCACTAAAAGCGTGTGCCACTACCACCTAGCCATTTCTGGCTTTATATAATTGCTAGGGATTCTAATTCATGTCCTATTGCTTGCATGACAAATACTTTACTATCTGACTCATCTCCCAGCCCAAGAATTTTTGAAAGTTTTTTTAAAGTTAAATTTAAATAATTTTATGTATCTGTGTTTCTGTGTGAGTGTATACCATGCGTATGAGGGTGCCTATGAGGTTAGAAGACACTGGATACAAGTGGTTGTGAGCCACCTGACATGGGTACTAGGAATGAAACTGGGGTCTGCTGGAAGAGTGTGAAGTATTCTTAACTGAGACATCTCTCCAGCATGTCTTTTGTTACTTCTTGAGATAATATTTTTCTATGTAATTAGGCAGATCTTGAACTAAAGAACTTCCTGTCTTAGCTTTCCATGTGCTGGTATCACTAGGCTGAGCCACAATGCCCAGTGAAAGTATCTTTTTATAAACCCTTTTTTGGACCCTTGTTTCAAACAAGATAAGTAGCCTCATTTAATCTTAATTGAAACTAGGAAATAAGTGGTATATATTCCCTTTTTAAAGTAAGGAAATCTCAAGTTTGGCGGTTTCATGGTCCTCCTTTTCAGTCTTCATTAAGTTCTCCTAACTAATTATAGTGTTGTGATTCAAGTTTATAAAATGTGACTGTTCTCTTTAGGGTTATCTCCTCTTCTCTTTATAGCTTCAGTTGGTACTAGGGAATACCGTGATGAACAGCTGTATGTGCATTTACAAAATCTGTAGCTCATAGGGAGTTCATGGGCTGCAAGTTTCAGAATACTTTGTTTGTTTTTTTGATGTTTTATTTTGAGACAGGCTGGCCTAAAACTTGATGAGTAGTTGAGGGCAGCCTTGAACTCCTGATATTCCTGCCTCTGCCTCCTGAAGTGTTTTGATTATATAACATTTGGCTTAATATTTTGATCCCTAAATTATTATTATTATTATTATTATTATTATTATTAGTAGTAGTAGTAGTAGTAGTAGTAGTAGTATTTTGGTTTTTTCGAAACAGGGTTTCTCTGTGTAGCTTTGCGCCTTTCCTGGAGCTCACTTGGTAGCCCAGGCTGGCCTCGAACTCACAGAGATCCGCCTGGCTCTGCCTCCCGAGTGCTGGGATTAAAGGCGTGCGCCACCACCGCCCGGCTTGATCCCTAAATTTTATTAACTTGGCTGAGTACAAGACTTATATATTTGCCAGTAAGCATCTTGAAGCTTGAGCCCCAGACTCTTTATTTTCTCCTTCCTCTCGGCCCCTTCAGTACCTTTCCTTTTACGTGCCATTTGCAAAAGATAAAACCAAGTTTTTCCTCTTGTCTGTCTCACCTTTCTACTCCTGGTGCTTTTCATCCCTTTAATTTTCTGTTGCCATTACTTGACATGCAAGCCATTACTCACCTAGGTAACTACAGTAGCTGTAGCTTTCAGCTCTTACACTTATGTGGGCCACTTTCTTCATAGCAAGACATTTTTTTTTTTTTTTACATTTTTATTTATTTATTTTTGGTGTGTGTGAGTGCTAGGACATGCCTGTGGAGGTCAGAGGACAATCTGTGGAAATTAGTTCTCTCCTACAGTGCTAGTCCTTAGTAATCTAACCCAGATTGTCAGTCTTGACAGCAGGAATCTACTCACTGAGCCATCTAATTGGCCCAATAATTCATTATTTATTTATTTTAAGTATGAAATTGCACTTATTCATGGGGCATATGCCATGGCCTTACGTACAGTGTGCATGCGGATGTCAGAAGACAGCTTGTTGGTTAGTTCTCTCCTAACACCACCTGGGTTCTCAGGATTGAACTCATGGAATACTCTGGCCTGGAACTCCTGGAACAGAGACCTGCCTGCCTCTGCTTCCTGGTGCTAGGATTAAAGGCGTGTGTCCCTATGCCCAGCTATGTAAAGCAAATCTTTTACAACATACTTTTGTGTTAGATCATTCTACAAGCTTTTAGTTTTTATTGAAGGCTTAGCATTTGGTATATGAGACTCTGGTACACTGGCCCTTGTCCTTTCTTCAGCCCCATAGTGCTGCCCTACACCTTCAGAAACATTTCGATAGCAGGCGTGTAAATAACTAAATATACTTTCACTTATGATAGTTCTATACTTTCTTTTAAAGGTGGTTTGTCCTGACTGTAGTGATGAGATTGCTGTGAAAAAAGACAATATTCTTGTTCGATCTTTCAAAGATGGCAAATTGTAAGTATTGTTTGTGTGATTTTTAGAATCTATCCCATATAAGCCAGGTTTTCCAAATTAGGGTGTTAAATGATGAGTTTAGTTACTCCTTTTGACCTTATGCCTTTATATTTCAAAGAGAATGGCTTTCACACACTCTGGAAGTCTTAGGGTGTCTTTCTTTACTCATTGGGTCTCCTACCAAAGACATAGCAGTATCTTAGTCATGTATATCTTGATGGTTTTTTTAGGCAGATTTGATGTTTAATGGATCTAACGAGCTCCTAATATGCTATGTTTCTTCAGTGTTGTTTATTTACTTGTGGTAGGAGGGGTGTTAGTGTCATAGTGTACATGTAGAGGTCAGAAGACATCTTGTCGGAGTTGTTTCTCCGTCTACCATGTGGGTTATGGGGACTCAATTCAGGCTCTTAGGCTTGACACCACGTATCTTTACCTGCTGGGCCATGTCAGGGGTCTTAGGGTTTGCTCTTGATTATTTACTCTTTATTTCTAACTAAAATCTATTGCAGTGGCTCTCAATCTGTGGTTCATGACCCCTTTGTGGGTCCAATGACCCTTTCACAGGGGTTGCCTAAGACTATCAGAAAGTACAGATAGTTACATTATGATTTGTAACAGTAGTAAAATTACAGTTATGAAGTAGCAATGAAAATGATTCTGTGGTTGGGGAACTATATTAAAGGTTGCAGCATTAGGAAGGTTGAGAACCGCTAATTGATTGGCTAGTGTATGGCTTCTACCATGATCTTAGGATTTTAATGTGGTTTCTTTTTTTTTTTTTTTTTTTGGATTTTCGAGACAGAGTTTCTCTGTGTAGCTTTGCGCCTTTCCTGGAACTCGCTTGGGAGACCAGGCTGGCCTCGAACTCACAGAGATCCACCTGCTTCTGCCTCCCGAGTGCTGGGATTAAAGGCGTGCGCCACCACCGCTTGGCTGTATTTTTTAAAAAAACATTCCACATGGCAAGAAAGCAGTCTTTCTTGAAGAAGTTTTTTAGAAAAGAGTTCTGAATTTTCAGTTTTACTTAGAAGAATTAAATAGATACAGAAACTGCGTGTTTCCTTTTCTCTTTCCCTTCCTCCTCTTCCCCAGCCTTTTCTCACTCACCTGGGCTCAGTATCATACCTTTTCAGCCTCCTAATAACCAGGACTACAAGTTCATGCTACCATGCACAGCTGAAGCCAAATAATTTTCTCCTGAGTCTTACTAGGTGTCAGTACCTTTAGGCCACCACTTCTTGAGGTTTAGTGTTTAGGTTTGCAAATTCTGAAAAGTAAATTTGAAAATAATCTATGAAAACAACTTTAACAAAATTGAGATAATCAAATACATTTCAACACCAAATTTGAGTACCTGTTTCATATTAAGAAATAAATTACATTTGGGGGAGTAGAGGGATGAGGAGATGGTAGTTAAAGGGCATAAGAGTTCAGTTTCATGCTTCAGAGTCTTCCATATAATGTGGCAGTTGTAGTTCTTGCCACATCTTATGTACTTGGTATTTCTCACTCCCCACTCCATTCCCTCAAAAGGTAACTGTGTAAGGTAACAGATGTGTTAATTAATTGAATTGTGGCAGTCATTTCTTATAGTATGTATGTATTAAATTATCACATTGTATGCTTTAAATATGTACAGTTTCATTTGCCAGTTACATCTGGCTAAAACTAGAAAAGGTAATTGTGTTTAGATATTTAATAATATACTTTCATTAAAGTGTTTAAAGATTCATAATGAAAAATGAAGTATATAATGTGTGGAGGTGGGAGGGAGGTATGTAGAGCTGTAAATGAAACAGTAACTGAGTTTCTGACTGCTGTGATGTGACTGAGGTGTGTATGAGACTTATTTGCACAATTGTTACCCACTTTTGTATGCCTGAAAATTTTAAAATAAAAGATTTAATTTTTTAAAATTTAATTTTATGTGTATGAATGTTTTGCCTGCATGTATGTCTGTGTACACTTGTGTTTCTGGTGTCCTTGGAGACTAGAAGAGGGTGTCAGATCCCCTGGACCTGGAGCTGCAGACAGTAGTGAGCTTCCTTATGGGTGCTAGGGATCAAATTCTGGTCTTTTTGAAGAACAGATGGTGCTCTTGACCCCTGAACCATCTTTCTAGCCACCAAACAAGGTTTTAAAGAGATGGAGCATTGAAAATTCTGTTTTCACAATTTGGGTTTGTTTGTTTTTTTTTTTTTAATTGTTTTTGGTGGTGGTGGGGGGATGATTAGTACAAACCAAATATATAGAAGCCAAATTTTAGTTTACTTAAATTAGAGAATAATAAATGGTGTTTATTATTTAACCTGTCCCAGTCTTTTGCATAACTCTCCTTAGGCTTGAGGCATTCCATAAGAAGCCTAATTTCATTTTAGAAGTTAATTTGTAATCCTAAAATAATTCTTGAAACATTGTTGAGAACACCCCCCAGAACAAAGAAAAACTAGAGAATTTATCTTATTAACAGGCATATTTTCATCCTACCTTAAACTAATTTCATTATTATCCCAAGATAATGGCAAATTTTACTGTTGATTTCTTCCTCATTCAATTTATGTGTTCTATCATCCAAATGCTTGTTTTCATTATTACATTGCTGTTGAGGTTCAGCATTTGTTTCTAGGCAGAGGACTGTTTGATACCATTTCCCTCTTTTCTGGTTCTGGAACTTGAACCCAGGTATAAATGAAACAAATCTTAAGGCAGGTTCTTCCATAGACAGTGTGTGATTTGGGACTTATAGCCCTATGTATAGTTGTTTTTATTACTTATATTAATGTTCTCATTTTTTTGGTATTTATCTATGATTTGATGACTGTGGTCTTAATCTCTCATTTTCTCATCTTTATAATTGAATAATGCAGTACTTCAGTTCCAAGAAAAGATGTCCATGAAATTACTAGTGACACTGCACTGAAGCCTGATGCTCTATTAAAACAAGGTAAGGGAACAGGCTTGGAGAGATTATAAGTCATTTAAAACCTGTTTTTTGGTTTTTTTTTTGGACAGGGTTTTTCTGTGTAACTGCCCTAGAACTCACTCTTTAGACCAGGCTGGGCTTGAACTCACAGAAATCTCCCTGCCTCTACCTTCCTGCATTAAAGGCACGTGCCGCCACCACCTGGCATAAATTAATTTTCTTGACTTTTTTAAGTTTTCTTTTACTTATTAACATTTTTCAGTAGATTTACATTTTGAAAACTCATGTATCTTGTTATACATCTTTCTTTGGTAGAAGTTCTAATTAAGGTAATAATCTGGAACAACAGTTAAAAAACATATTATTAGCTATTTCAGTAATTTGAATTTTCCCTAGTAAACTCACTATCAGTTTACAGGGATGACAAAATAAGAATCTGGGTAATTTTGATTTGTTAACTCTGCTAATATATATTCCTAGGCAAAAGACTCTAATAGTTATATCTGACAGAGAAGATATAATGCTGTAATTGCCTTTGTTATTTCTTTTTTCCTATTGTAAATTACTGTTTTCACTTTTCTTTACCTATTAACTGTCAGTAGACTTGCCTTAAAATCATAACAAATTATGATTTTTATAATTAATACCACATAGTATAAAAGATTAATTGTTTCTAGCCAATTTTAGTTTAAACTTACTATTAACAGAATTTCAAGTTTGGTTCAGTTAGAGTTGCAAAGAACATTTCTAGTTAGTTTTTTTGTGCTTGATATGGTACTATTTAGTAATTGCTGAATAAAACATCGACTCATCTATTTTAAATTTGTTTTTAGTACATAAGCTTAATTTCTGTTTAAAAGAAGAAAATTGCTTATTTCCTCTTGTATTTGTTTTTATCTAAGAACCCTTCCAGGGGTAGCGATGGGCTTCACTAGCTAGAAAGTGGGTCTCCTGTGTCTACGATTAAAAGGATGGAGTGAGTGACTTCATAGAACAGCTTAGTACAGAGCTAGGAACCTAGCGCACACTTAACAAATGTCAGTGCTAACACCACAGCTTATATCATAGGTAATAGTTTGAGACAGTTCCATTGTCATATTTAATATTTTTAGACAATTCAGTTGTTGTAATCTGTCCAGTTTGCTAACGTTATAATCTGTTTCTAGCCTTTGATCAGGCACTTGAGTTTCACAAAAGTAGAACTATTCCTGCTAACTGGAAGACTGAGTTGAAAGAAGATAGCTCCAGTAGTGAAGCTGAGGAAGAGGAGGAGGAGGAAGATGATGAAAAAGAGAAAGAAGATAATAGCAGTGAAGAAGAGGTAAATAAAAACAGTTGATGCCTTTTAAAATGTTAAGTAGTGTTTTACTGTTAGGAATCTTTTCTTCATAAAATTTTGTCGTATCAAGTTGTTTTCTTCTTACCTGAAAACAGAAGTGTAGGCTTGAGGGGTTCAGAGTAGTTTGATACTCTCATCTTAGGTGATTTTGGGGGTGCTTTACTTTTTAAGATGACTAAAATACTACCTAGTCCTTAGATGGTTTGCACTGTCACGTCGATAGTTACCACCTTATGATAGGTGTACATCTTTACAATTACCAACTCACTAGGAAAAGTGTCCAGAATAATGTCCAACCAGCATTAAAGAAAAAAGTGAAGGTTAACATCTTTTAGATTCATGGGATGCAAAGCATTTTAATTTCATACACATGGGTTTCCTCTTGCATTAATTTGGGTCATGGAGTTAAAGTTTTAGATTTTATTGTGACTTCAGATCTGCAGGTGACAGGTACTCTAACACAAAAAAATTACTGAGTAAGTGATGTGCAGATAATAGCACCTACTGTTTTGACCATGAAGTGAACTGTGTTTTTTATTTGGAAAATCACAGTAATTTCTGTGAATATGTAGTGTTTTCAGTTTGGGGATCTTATCATTTAATTGAAGTAAAAAATTAATGAAATAAGAGGTTTTTTGGAAGTTACGTTTTAGAGTGCTGAGACGAAGGATAGCATAGAAACTTTTCTGTTTCAGTCTGGCCTAGGTCTGCCTTCATTTTAAATGTTAAAATGAGAACTGTGGTTGAGGTATTGTCTGGCTGCTTGCCTGGCATGCTGGAGGCCCTGGTTTCTACCTCCGGTATTTTATAAACAGTTAAAAGTTAAAATGACCAATTCTGTGTTTAGAATCTCTGAATAGGTTTTTTTGTTTTTTTGTTTTTTTTTTTTTTTTTTTTTTTTTTGAAGTATAAACGTAGAGCTCCAAGTGTAAAGCTTCCATGATGGTCTAGCCTCTGCCCCTTTCTCGTGTTTGTCTCTGCCCTTTCCCTGTAAACTCTGAGCTGTAGCAGCAGCATCTTACATACCTTGCTGTTTCTCATCTTTCCCACAGTTGCACCAATGCTTCTCCCCTGTCTGTTCCTCATCCTGCATGTGTGTGTGGTAGTAGTGGCGGTGGGGACTGCCCAGGAAACTTCTGGTCAGTTTCCAAAACTCCAGAACCACAACATCCCTCAGATTAGGAAACGTCCTCCCTCCATGCTCTGAAGCACAACTTTTTTGTGTCCTTTTCCCATGTATTTTTATATGTGCTTACATGTATCTCGCACTCTCCCTTACCACTCTTATTTAAGCTTACTGCCTGTTTTTCTGTCTTACTGAGATTTGTAAGCTCCTGAAAGAGAGGTTCCCTGTGTTATTAGTATTCTCATATTCTCAGCATTTATCATAGTGCATAACCTATAAAGATGGTCAATAAATATCAGTTATCAAACATTTCATTGCCTAGATTTGTGTTTTAGAAGTATTTTTATAAAGCAAATCTGGGTTGGGGGTGCTGGTGGAAGCAAATCTGATCACTAGTCAAACGTTTTCAGTTCAATACAAACTTAGATGTTTATGGAATAGAAACAAAGTTGATGTGGCTGAAGTCAAATATTTTACCACAGTAACATTTAGGATAATTTCTTAATCTTTTTTTTCTTTATATTTATATTTGACTGCCTTACCAAAACCTGACATGTGGGCTGTTTAAATTAAGAAATATGGTTTATCATAAGCAAGTTAATAGTTGTCAATTTTCTTTGTCTAAGTACCAACCGAATAGTTTATTGATGTGAATGTTTTGTTCTTTTTTAAAATTTACTGTCTTTTGCTCCAAAAAAATCTCCTCAAAACAAAGGTGAAAATTCACTAGAACAATGGCAGTGGAAATGTGATTTTTCCAAATTAGAAATATGTTTAGCTTTGTTTAGCGTACTAGTTGGATTTCCTATGACTGTTAGAACTTTGCTTCCAGTTAGAGTAACTGCACAGCTTGCTTCTGTGTGCTGAGTCATTCGCTGCAGTTACTCCTGACCATGTCTGTCACAGCAGGCTCCATAGCTTTTTCTTTCATTTGATTCAGCACCTAGCATAGCGCCCACACTTCCAGGTGCTTTTGTTTGTTGAATGGATGAAAGTCAATGAATTGGTGAGTTCCTCAATCTTACCTACTACCCTGCTCCTTGCAGGTTGCTTCAGGACCAGCTCCCTACTGCCACAGCCCTTGGCCACAGCAGCAAGAAGCTAGTCCCTCCCTTGTAATTGATAATTCGGGGAACTATTTTATTACTTGAAGATTTCCCTAAGT
Source organism: Peromyscus attwateri (assembly GCA_902168425.1). Taxonomy (NCBI): domain Eukaryota; kingdom Metazoa; phylum Chordata; class Mammalia; order Rodentia; family Cricetidae; genus Peromyscus; species Peromyscus attwateri. The sequence goes on from CABHPP010110599.1 coordinate 29,776, forward strand.
CTGAATCTTCAGGTATTGTAGATCAAGTTTGTTCCCCACTTCACTGATCATATAAGCTTGAAGTACTATCCAGTGGGGCTGCCTGTAATGAAGGATACTTAGAGCAAATGGGACCTGTGCTTACCGAGTTCCTTGAGGAACAGTAATGGAATCAGCTTTGATGTTCAACTCTAGCCCAATTTTAATACAAGTGAGAGTAGGTGTTCTTGAGCCTGTGACCCTGATTTAAAGACTAGATCTCTGATAACAGTACAGAGTTCAACAGTTTTATTAGAGTCTTTTCTTATACAAAAATTAACAGTTGGAATTCTGTTGAGATACCTTTTAGGATGTGTTCTTCTCTATAGTGCAAAATGTCTAGACTGGTTTTGAACAACTTAGTAGTAAAAAATATTTTGTAAACTGCCTTTGAAATATTTAAATGAATATTAGTTTTTGCTGTTGGTAAGACATTGCTTGCATTAATGAAATTCTGAATTGAGGAAAACAATATCTTTTCTTCTGTGGTTAAAATTAGGAAGAAATAGAACCATTTCCAGAGGAAAGGGAGAACTTTCTTCAGCAGCTTTATAAGTTCATGGAAGATAGAGGTGAGTAGGTCACTCTTACTGTGTCAGTTCATGGAGGATAGATGAGTGTGTCACTCTTGTTGTGTAAACTCATGGAAGATGGGGGTGAGCGTGTCATTCTTAACTGTGTGTAAGATAGAAAACAAAAGATCACACTTGTTTGGGCATTGAGTGATTCCTAAGACTCGGCCTCACAGACCAAGAGAATTTAACCAAGTAGAGATCCAGAAATAGAGAAAGAAGTATAGGCTGGATGTGATGGTTCTTGTCTTTAATCCCAGTACTCGGGAGTTTAGTGCAGGAAGATTGTGAGCTTGAGGCTAGCCCGGAGTACTTAGTGAGATCCGGTATCGAAAAGCTCCCTCTCACACGGGGAAAAAAAAAGAGAAGTCTGGGCAAAACAAAACTATAACAGTCTCCAGCTGAGTGTGGCAGCTTTCTGAATTTTGCAAAAGAAATGTAAAGAATAGGTCTGGTGGTGTGGCTCAGTTGGTAACAGTGCTTGTCTGGCATGCATGAAGCCACATAACACCGAGTGTTGTGACAAATGCTTATAATCAATCCTAGCACTCTCCCAGTGGAGACAGAACTTAGAAGTTCAAGATTATCCTCAGCTACTTAGCAGATTTGAAGCTAGCCCGGGCTACATGAAACCCTTCTTAAACCACACTCTCCAAAGGGGACAAAAACTAAAATGGGGCCTAGTGGTTTAAACCTGTTATTTCAGCTACTTAGGAAGCTGAGCCAAAGAGGATTCAAGCCAGCCTAGGCAACTTTGCGAGACCTGTCTCAAAAGTAAAAGTAAAGCTGAGGGATGGCTTATTTGGTAAAGTGCTTGCCCTGTAAGTATGAGTATATGAGTTTAATCCTCATCACCAATATTTTAAAAAGCAAGGTAGGGTGGCATGTACATGGAATCCTAATGCTGAGAAGGCAGAGACATGCCGCCTACCAGTTTAGCCAAATAGGTGAAATCAGTGAGAGGCACTGAAAAAACAAAAATGCCTCTGGCCTCCACATACATGTACATGTACAGAACATGAACCATATGAAAAGTAAGAAGGATGGATGGAGAGATGGCTCAGTGGACAACAGTACTGACTTTTTCCAGAGGACTTGCACCCCACACGGTGGCTAACAACTGTCTGTAGCTCTGGCTCCATGGGACCCGAGGCCATCAGGCACACATGGTACACAGACATACATGCATGCAAAGCATCATTCATATAAAATAAAAATCTCAAAAGAAGTAGAAAGTAGGCCAAGTTCATAGTTCATTGGTAGAATACTTGCCTAGCATGTTCCAAACTTGCTCAGTCCCTGGTCTCACACACATGCAGGCACACATAAACTAAAGCAGGGCAGAAGATACATGCTAACCTTTTAAAATTTACCATGCCAGTCTAGACCTTCAGGAACTGGTTGGTTTTGTTTTTGTTTTTGTATTCACGAATGGTAATGGCTGTTATAGTATGGGTTTTTTTATTCTTTAATGCTAAATATTTTTGATCCCTCTATTATTTGTTTGTATGCATGGAGACTTAGCCTAAGAAGTGTGGCCTTCCTTCTAGTTTTGTGTGATATACAAGAAAAAGTGCAGAAAATGAGTAAAGCCTAATTAGAGAAGAATGATAATGATATGCTAATCCACTCATCCACTTGGGTTTGGGGGAGGATGTGTCAGCCTGGCTCTGTCCTCTTATTTCCTCTACTAATTTTGGACATCTTGGTAGTTTTCCTTAATGTCTCCTTGAGAGTTCCTCTGTCCAATGAAACAAAAGTTTAGCTTTACTGGAGAATCATTTAGAGTGTTAATAAGTAAAGCACAAAGAAAGCCTCATAAAATAACTGATTGGCAGCTGCCCAGGGTGTATCTCAGTACTTCTTTAGTTTTTCTCAGCTTTGTCTCCCTAATGTTTGAAAGGTTTGTAATTTGTTAAGCCTTACTTGATATTCATCCTCTATATCACCAGAGGGAAGATGCTAGAAAGAAACGTAAGACTGTAAAAATCTGGTGTGTAAAAACTTTAAGAAAATGGTGACATGGGTTTAGATAAGAAAGTTGTGGGATTTTTGCTATTTTTGTGGGTTTTTTTTTTTTTTTTTTTTTTTTTTTGTCCTGTGGAGTATGTATGTGGTAAACATTGGTATTATGTCAATCTTTTGAGATTTTAGATAAAAATCTGTAGCATGGTGCTAATATAGTTTATGTTTTAATAGGTACACCTATTAACAAGCGACCTGTGCTTGGGTATCGGAATTTGAATCTTTTTAAGTTATTCAGACTTGTACACAAACTTGGAGGATTTGATAACGTAAGTACTATAATCTCACTATAAATTATATGGTTGAATGTGGTTTTCATATAATGTGCTTACTTACCTATCTGCCATCTCTAAAATTATTGTTTATTAATAAGAATGTAAGGATATTAGGATGAAAAATACAGTTTAGAAACACAGAATAAAGATGATTTTTTTCAGTGACAAGTCTGATTCCCTGTTGAGTGTGTCAGATTTTGATGAAGTCCTGTCTGAGTCAAGAGTCAAGGCACAGCCACAGGAGTGGAAACACTTTTTTTTTTTACCTTTTTCTTTTTAAAAATAGGATCTTAGTATGTAGCCCTCATTAGCCTGGAACTCCGAGATCCACTTGCTTCTGTTTCCCCAGTGTAGGGATTAAAGGTGTGTGCCACCACACCAAGTTCCTCCCTCCCTTCACTAAAACTGTGTTGAGTTGATCTGAGATGGTGCAAGTAATGATGCATGATTCCTCCAACTCAGAATGTGCTATAGATTAAAATGCCTTACTAAGCTCATAGAATAGTTTTGATTTACTAGCTTGTGAGTTTGCTGGGAAGACTATACTTTCAATTTTTTCTTTTTGTTAGAAGCGTTGATTTGAAAAACACACACTTTGACATTTACCATAACTGAATTTATTTAAAAGTCTAATCGCCCAGTATTTTGATACTTAGAACTATTTGACACTTGTTAGAGTAATAAAGCTTTTTATTTGTAAACCACATTTAAAATTTATCATGGTATTTTTCATGCTTTTAAGCCTAGAACCAAGAAATGTTAAGCACATCATATTTGTTATGTATGTAAAATGTGTTACTTCCCACCTTTGAAAATTTTTATTTTCTTTGTCCATTAGATTGAAAGTGGAGCTGTTTGGAAGCAAGTCTACCAAGACCTTGGGATCCCTGTCTTAAATTCAGCTGCAGGATACAATGTTAAATGTGCTTATAAAAAGTAAGCCAGTGTACTCAGTGTGATTATCTTCAATATCTTACCTAGAAAACAGCATGGGATATATCATTTAACTTAAACTATTTTAGAAAAAAATAGAAATTTTTACTATAGAAATATTTCTAGATATTAGATATATAAAAATCTGTAAAGAAAATATTGAATGCCAGGATCATTTGAAAAGTACTGCATAGAGTCGGGTGGTGGTGGTGCACGCCTTTAATCCCAGTACTTGGGAGGTAGAGCCAGGTGAATCTCT
>CABHPP010110600.1:0-10640 GCA_902168425.1 Peromyscus attwateri
ACTTCATCATGAGGGTCTTACATCAAGTTCTGAAGAGTAACCCCAAGCAGCGACAATGTCCTGCAGTGTTTGTGGTTGGGTTCTATGTGATTCCACAGACCAACAGCTTGAAAATAGCTAACTCACATCTGCCGGGCTCTTAATTTGATAGTCAATGTTATCTGGGAGAAGCACTATTCCCTTGTTATAAGGGTAACAACATTTATATTCCATTTATATTTGTATAAAATTTGTATAAAATATATACAAAAATGTATACATTTGTATAAAATGTATACAAAATATGTATACATTTTAAGAAACTTGTACAGTACTAACTTTCCATATGACTTGTCAAAGGTCTTTAGTGTCTGATAGCCTTCCAAGAACTCCCTCTTCTACCCTTCTGCCCTATCTTCCACTCTGTTTAACCCCTTCACTCCATTATTCCCCTAATACCACCCACTTTTACCCCCAATCCCTTGAAATGCCCTTGCTAGTGTTCTGATCTCTATAATCATTTGTAGTGATTAAAAGGAGAAATATCCTCCCATAGTCTTAGGAATTCGAAGCCTTGGTCTCCAGTTGGAGACACTGTGTGTGGGAGTGTAGGTGGTGCAGTGTTGCTGGAGGAAGTGTGTCACTACTGCAGGCTGTGAGAGTGAAAAGCCTCACCTACTACTACTCCCTGCTTCATACTTGTAGATGTGAGATCTCAGCTTCCTGTTCCTGCCTCTCTGCCTGCCACGTGTTGCTATGACTCTGCTCTGCCATCATGGACTCCTACCCTTCTGGAATCATAAGCACAAAATATACTCTTTCTTCTGTATGTTTACTTGGCTATGGTGTCTTCTCACTGCAACAGAAAAGAAAATAATGTAGCAGGAATCTTAAAGAGTCTTATTAATAAAATCAAACCTGAGGCCAGTTATTGGGGCGAATGCTGGAAGATCAGAGAAGCAGAACAAGCCACAACTTCCTCACCTCGCCAGTTCCTCAGCTGATCCTGTTTCCTCAGACTGGAAGCTTCTGAATCCTCATCCAGAATGTATCTCAGCTGAACTGCTTCTCGAAAGCCTGAAAGCTTAACCAGCCAATGCTTTTAGTTTCTGGTCCTCTCGCTTTATATACCTTTCTGCTTTCTGCCATCACTCCCTGGGATTAAAGGCTCACTTTCTGGGTTTAAAGGCGTGAGTCACCATGCCTGGCTGTTTCCAGTATGGCCTTGAACTCACAGAGATCCAGAGGGATTTCTGCCTCTGGAATGCTAGGATTAAAGGCGTGTGCTACCACTGCCTATCTTCTATAATTAATATTGTGACTGTCCTGTTCTCTGACCCCAGATAAGTTTACTAGCGTGCACAATATTTTGGGGAACACAATACCACCACAAAATAATATAGTGCTTCTATTAAAACACATTTATGCAAACATTCAGAGCTAGCATCAACTTGTAATAGTGAGAATGTCAGTTGTGGATCTCTGTCAATTAGCATCTACTGCAAGGGCAAGCTTCTCTGATGAGGGTAGAGTGTGACGCTCTGATCTATGGATATAGCAATTTGTCATTAGGAGCTATTTTGTTTCTATGTTCCTTTAGCAGAATAAGAGTAGTAGGTTTTCCACTAGGCCCATGGCCCCCATGTTCTTAGTCACTTAAGCAATGTCATGTATAGCTTCTACCTCATGGAATGGGTCTTATGTTTGCCTTTCTGTGTTTCAGTTACCTAACTCAGAAGGATTATTTTCAGTTCCATCCATATGCCTATGAATTTCATAAGTACATTTTTCTTTACAACTGAAAACTATTCTACTATATATGTACTACGTTGTCATTACTATTCATCATTTATGGCCATCTAGGCTGTTTCCACTTCCTGGTTATTTTGAATAGTACAGCTATAAGCATGGTTGTATATGAACCACTGCAGGATGATGTAGAATCCTTTGGGAATATACCCAGGCATTGTATAGCTGGGTCATTTGGAACATATACATCAAACATCCTTTCCCTAAGGAATCTTTCTGGGTCATATGGAACATATGAATTAAACATCCTTCTACAGGGATCATTGTGGAAGAAGGAGAGGAAAGAATGTAAGATCCAGAAATAATAGACTTCTGAGGCAAAACGGAAGCTGTGACTGCATGCACAAGATTTGTGCAGTATCAAGCCAGGCAAAATCAAAGCATGGACGAGACAGGGGCTCATGAGGTCCTACTCTGAGCTTAGAAACTATAGGAATTTGCTTGCTACTTAGAGAGGAAGAGTCAGTTTCCTTCAGGAATGTGGCCCTTCAGAACAGAAGCTCCTCAAACTCCAATCAAATTTTCTATACCCATGGACATAAAGATTGTACTAGGTGTACACCATTGTTTTGTAAAAAGAACACATGCAGCTGGGAGGGGACAGGGAGGGTGGTATAGGTAAGTGACTGGAGGAGGGAAGGTGAGTGGGTTTGAGCAAAACACATAGAATGTGTGTCTGCCACCGCAGCTTCCAGAATGTGTTTCTTCGCATTTTTTTGTTTGTTTGTTTGTTTGGTTTTTGGTTTTTCTTTTAAATTTTGTTTTGTTTTGGGGGGAGGGGGGATGGTCACATTGGGACAGGGAGATAAGTGGGATTGGAATGTATGATGTGAAATCCACAAAGAATCAATAAAAGTAAAAAAAAAAAAAAAGAATGTGTGTCTGCAATTTTCAAACAATAAAAATAAAAACAAATTACAAAATAAATTAAATTAATGGTATCAACTATGATGATAGGGACACTAGGTAAAATTGAGGGACAATTTTTTATTTGAAATGTATTCAAGCAATGACAGTGGAATATAATGCAGATTAAATGTCACCAGTAAAGAAAAGAGGCTGGCTGGGTGGTGGTGGTGGTGGTGGTGGTGGTGGTGGTGGTGGTGGTGCATGCCTTTAATTCCAGCACTCGGGAGGCAGAGCCATATGGATCTCTGTGAGTTCAAGGCCAGCCTGGGCTACATAGTGAGTTCCAGGAAAGGCGCAAAGCTACACAGAGAAACCCTGTATCAAACAACAACAACAAAAAGAGGAAATTGAGGATAATGGGTTTAGGGAACATAGCCTGGGTAGATTGTGTGTACCCCCTAATGCTGAGGATAAAACAAACATGAATGAAAAAAGGAATGATAAATATGGCTGATATAATATTACATTTGGGATGCTTATTGAACATTCAGGAGTACTTGGGTAAATGAGTGTGAGTATTAGAGTACTGGAAACTATATAAACAACAGCACTAGAACAATACTTGACAGACTAGCAATCAACTGTGGGAGATTTAGAAACATGCAACAAATCCATTAAAACTGGGCAGCTTTTTGCTATCAAAACAGGCTGGCAATTCTAAACTATGACAGCAATAACATGCTCCTCTAAGCAATTTCTGCAATCCTTGCAAAGTTGTGAGTGAGGATTTAATTACTACTGAGTATATTTATAGATTCTTCCTTCATTGATGTATTTTATAAGGAAAAATAAGCTTAAGAATTGAGAATTTTGCAATTTGTCCTCCATGCATATGAACTAAACTATGTGAATTTTTGTGGGGGAGAGGGTAACTAAATTTATCAAGGTTTGGTATTATCTGAGTTCTAAGAGTGAAGCTGATTCTATTTCATCATTGTAGATGACAGCTTAGTTTTAATCTATGACTAGTTTATTTTTATTCCTCCCACACACATGCATACAGTGAGAGATAAAAAGAGAGAATGAAAGACATAGATATCTATAAACACATACAATTCTCTACTTGTTAATAGATTTGAAAGCTGTTGTAGCTGATTCTTAATTAATATACTAGAGTTTTTAGACTATAGAATCACCATTTATAGAATGAAATGTTTATGAGTTTCTATCATACTTATTTTTATGCTTAAAATTTTTATGAAATTATGGACTTTTTATATAAACAAAATTTGAAATAAAATTAGTAAAATACATTACTTAATTAACTATGAACAAAACTAAATTGAAAAATTCAAGTCTGTATTTTCCATGTCTGAATTTCTTTTGTAGCCATTATTATTATTCATTTCATGCCATGGTTATTACTGAAGATGATTTTGTCATATAGAGAAGTATGCCAGGAAAAAAAAAGTGATCTGCTCCAGGTGTCAAATATGCTAAGTATAACGCTGATGATAATTCCTTGGAGGTCAAAGAGAAGATTCAAATTTCTAATCAATGACAAAAGTAGTTCATGCACATGAAGCTGAAATTGTGTCCTCATTCACATTGTCAGGGATAGTAACATGAAGAACTATTAAAATCAAAAAAAGATTATTGTATTTATATTTCTTAGAATCTACTTGGATAAGAGGAGAATCAGTTTTAAGTAACTAGAAGCCAATTTGAATTAAATAAACTTATGTAGATAAGGGTATGATTTTAAATGAGGTAAGACTGCAGTATGTTGTAAGAAAAAAATTAAAGGGCAAAGAATATGAATATAGTTAGAAACAGATAGCCAAACATCACTTTATATATTTTACAAAATATTAATATGATTTTCAACATATATTTGTAAAAATTTTCAGCATGTGATATAGCAATTAGTTTGGGACAAGTACTTGGGGAAATAACCATTTTGTGTGTGTGTATTGATTAATGTAGGAGGCACAGAGGTCCTTGTGTTCACAGATAAGCAGTAGGAGAACCAAAAATGGTTGTCTCACCTTGGGTTGCCTCTTCAAAGGGAGAGATGTACAACCTGTTTTCTGCCCAGAAGACTTGGAGGAGACAATTAATAGTCTGGTGACCTTTGCACTCTATGTATAGCTAAGAGCACACTGGATTGTCCCAAGACCTTTATCAGGAGCTTGTAAATCTATAGAACCCATCTTTATGGGGGTGTCATATGTACTTTACAAAGAATTTAGATGTTGCCATTTATTAAGCGTTGTTGTGCAGTTTGTATTGAATTAATTATCACCAGGAAAATTTTTTCAGCAAATTAGTGCTGTGCTTAAATGTGCTTAAAATAAACTACTTGGAGTCAGACTCTTGAAGTTTGAACCAACACCAGATACTGAGATGTACTGAATCAAACTGCCTTCTTACTTCTTGCAGATTGGCACTTGGCTGACCATGGTGTTTGCAGAGACCCCCACAGACTAAGTGAATAAGGTTCCCTAACATGAAAAACAAGATAAAAAGTTTAAACAAGCTCTCACGATTTCAGCATCTGCTAAATGCTGACTAAATAATGAAGTGGTAGGGGCAAGAGTTTGAATTACAGGTTGGCATAGGGATATGAGCTTAAAATCTGCTTTCAGGACTCAGAGGACTATTGCCCTAGCTACCAGGCAAACTTCTGACAGGCAGCCTCAGTAATTAACTTTCTTCACAATTATCTTAGCCCAAGAAAGCCACTTATATAAAGCAATCTGCTTCTCAAGAATGTTGACATTCAACACATGGAAAAGAAAGTAAATACAGCCGGACGGTGGTGGCGCACGCCTTTAATCCCAGCACTCGGGAGGCAGAGGCAGGCGGATCTCTGTGAGTTCGAGGCCAGCCTGGGCTACCAAGTGAGCTCCAGGAAAGGCGCAAAGCTACACAGAGAAACCCTGTCTCGAAAAAACAAACAAACAAACAAAAACAAAACAAAACAAAACAAAAGTAAATACAGTGCCCATCCTAATCAAGACAATTCCAGGAGCTCTCCTACAGTGATATATACATACGCATGTAAGTACATAGCAACAATTAAAGAAAAAAAGAAGCCATAAATTTGAAAGAAAGCCAGGAGGGGTATGTGGAAGTATATGATGGAAGGAATGGGAAGGGGAAATGATGCAATTATAATCTCAAAAGCAAAAATAATTATGAAAACTGATCGGGTGAAATCTGTGTTGAGGATTTTCAATCTTTTGTTGAGTTCCTTACTCTTGCCAGTGAATTCCTCTTTTTATTTTATTTTTTTCTTTTCTAAGAGGTGAAATTGTACTGTGTTAATCATACAATGAGAAAATTACTTATGGTAAGTATTTCTGGAAGTGATCCAAATGAACAGAAACTGAAATAGATATTTGGAGTCAGATTATCTGACACTTAGATGTCATTAGCAATTCCATTAATAATTATGAGTAGAAGTAGTTCCTTTTGTAGGTCTGTAGCAAAATTATTGAATCTCATGTTTGTGGGAAAAGAGATGAATTACTAGTACATGGGAATATACTAGCTAGCATGATATATCAAGAGTTTGGTGGAAATGGCAAAGTAATTGTGTATTAACAATGTGGGACTGGATTGCTGTTTCTCAGCTCAAATAATGTTTTAGAATGATGTAACTAAAGGCTGCGAGGCATTAATAGATAACTTAAAGCTGAGTATGAAAGCCAGAAGAACTATTTTTAGTATATAAATAGCTTTTAATTCTTTCTATTACAGGATGTGAAGCCAATTGTGTGTAGAGGATAAACTCAAGGAAGCAGAGCAACAAAGAATATCTAGGATAAAAGAATGAAGTTTCAGTTAGGGAATGATTTAGTTCTATAAAATTTGCCAGAAGTACATGTGTTGATATAACTCAGAATTATGAATCCTGAAATGTTCATGAAACTTTTGAGCATACAGAAGTGATTCAATATGCCATTTTCTTGGTTGGTGTCCTCAATTCATTGCCAATATTGCTTCTGTAAGGCAGTATGTAAGTTGTTCTGTAACTTGCTCATTTTTTTTAGTGTTTAGACATTGTCTGTACGTTCCTTTTATCCATAGCATTCAGTCTGCTACTTTCCTAGCTAGATCACATTTTAAAACCTCTCTGCTCTTACTGTTGTCCCCAATTCTCACTTTAAACCTGGTTTAAGGCAGATGGCAAGACCATATCATGCTCTGAGTGCTTTTCTTTCTTAAAATTCCTCTGACAAACTAATTATTCTGTCACATTGAAAGTCAAGATCCCACAAATTCCCAAGTCATTCACTACACATGAGTACATTTAAGGCTGGAATGCTATTGGCATGGCCTCTATCCAATTCCCAATGGATTCTACGTTCTCATCTCAAACTCGAGAACAGTTATGATTCTACTGATATTCTGGCTTTCTGAATCTCCACCATAATTTCCAGTAAGTTTTTCTTATAGCATTCTAGGACTTCTCTAGGCCACTTGCCCCAACTTTTCGTAGTTTATCTTGTAAACAAAAAGTCCCCAAAGCCTAAGAAGTAAATAGTTAGATTTAAACACTGCAGAGAAAGCCTCCAATAATCTAATATCATTTTTCTATTTTACTTTCTTTTCTTGTTGCTGTGATGAATTACCAGGGAGGGGGATTTAGGAAGGACTGCGTTATTTGGGCTCATGGTTTTAGAAGTTTTAGTCTCAGTTCACAACCTGACATCCAGGAAGTAGAGAGAGAAGAGCACTAGATAATCTTGTGTAGCTTGGTCTGTTTGTGGGACTCCCAGCAATGGGATCAGGACCTGTGCCTGGCACTTGAGCTGGCTTTTGGGAACCTATTCCTCATGCTGGGTTGCCTCATCCAGCCTTGATGCAAGGGAGGAGCTAGGTCCTGCCTCATCTTGGTGTGCCATGCTTTGTTGACATCCATAGAGGCCAGCCCCTTTCTGAATAGAGATGGAGAAGTGGATGAGGATAATTGATGGGAGGTGGGAGAGAGAACAGGAGAAGAGGAGGGAGGGAAAACTGGTTGGTTTGTAAAATAATTGAAAAAAATTTAATTAATAAAAACATTATTTTTCCATTAATTGTTGTTACATATACACAGACCACATACACACACACACACACACACATATATATATATATATATATATATATATTCCTGAATTCATAATTATATTACATATATAATATAAACACACATATATACATATATACATACATATATATTTTTTCAGGGCTGATCATTTGGTATAGGATAAACAATTGTTGTGCTTTTCCCATTTTAGTTATCTGTGCCTCTTTGTGTAGGTTTGAGGCCTTGTGGACTTTTCTCCATCCACTTTAGCATGTCTCATGTTGTCCTTGTTCAGCTCATGTTTAGGGAGCGATGCTGGTGAGATTTTAGGGGTATAGCTTCTGACATTCCTAGAAGACATAACTTACAGCAAACTACATGTTACTCTGACTCTTAAAGATTCCTGCACCATCTTCCACCATGTCCCTTGAGACTTAGGTGCAGGAGTTGTATTGTAGACACATTCCTTGGGACTGAGCTCCACAGCACTGCATTTTGATTGGTTGTGTTTCTCTTTAATGGTTTCTGTCTGTGACAAAGAGAAATTTCTTTGCTGAAAGGTAAGGATGAAAATTATCTGTGGATGTAAGGACAACTGTTCAGAATGTAGTTAGGGATTGTATTGGTTTAGTAAAGTGGCAGTGATGTGTTCTCCTCTCATGTCCATAAGTTCACTAGCCCTGGCTAGTTAGAGAAGACATTTCATTTATAATTCACAACACTGTTATTATTGGATTCTTCTTTAATAACAAAAAAATGTACCCATATGTAAAGTGTATATTGTTAATTTGAAAAGTAAAAGTAGGAGTATATTTTGAAAGGGGATAAGAGAAAAATATGAGTAACCATTGGAAATTGCCTAATTTAATTTCGATAAACATTATACTTGTTTCTGAAAAGGTGTATGTTTTCATAATCATGTAGGAAAGTTTGATTGATTATATAATATGCTTTGGTTATGATTTGAATCCTAATTTTGTAGCTTATGGTGTTAACTGTCAAAGAACCTTGGGCTTTTGATTTTACTCTGATGTTCTCCATTGATTTGATACATTCAATTGCACACTGCATTGCTTTGATCTTTTGCTGTTTCCCTTGGCAACAAACAGAACTAACCAGATAATCTCCAAATTATAATCACATCTTGTCAGGTTTTCTAATAAGTTATTTGATAAAATACCAAGGGAATTGTGGAAAATATTGAAAATTAATCCAATGCTTTTGTGATAAAACACAAAAAAAATTTTCATAATCAGAATGTTAATTGGGCCACTAAGAAAATGACATTTTCTTTTAAATGAAAACCATTTAACGATTGAATGACAACTTTGTGATGATCAAAAAGGATTTATGTTAGATCTTCAGTATAATCTAAACCACTATGAAAAGAGTTTTATTATTTGAGAACAAATTACAGTGGTCAATGTTTGTGGGAACAGTATATATGGACCCTAATTTAGTCAATTTCAATTTTTCTCAAATAGAGTAAATGTATACTCATGAAAGTAGATTTGTTTTTGTTTTGTTTTCTTTTTTTTTAACAAAAAATAAGGAAGCAGAAGATGTCATTGTACTCACTTCGAATGTGGAAAGTACAGCTCACAAAATTTAAATCACCCTGAATCCACAAAATCTGATTCATATTCCAAATTTGCCTCCTAGGTATCATTCCCTAGTCCTTTACAGTATGTGAAAGTAGACTGAAACTTAATTGTCAGACATTTCCCTGTTATTTACACAATTCAACTTGCTTGTCCCCAGTACTTTCATGAAGTATCTCTACTTCTTCTTATGGTAAATAAATTGACATGTCAGAGAAAAAATTGAGTTTAAGTTCTTTACAACAGAAAGTCAAAGAATCAAAGCAGGGGTGTATAGTTATCTAAGCAACTGATCTTCCCCACTGTGGCAGTATAGCCCTTCTACTTCTCACACTAAACACAAAGAGTGTTTCAGGGACAGTGGTATGCAGTACCTTCATCATCTTTGTGGTAGATTACAAAATATTTTATTGAAAACTGACAGAAGCTTCAAAAGAAAGTTGCCTACACTTTCTTGTTTTCTCAGATAGAGAGGCTTACCAAGAAGAAACAATGGGAAGGACATTGCACCTACCTGTGGTAGGCATCAGGAGAACCCAGAAAAAATAAAAACGGAATGCAAAGAGACCTTCAGAGACCCACTGGTTTGACAGAGCAGCCGGAAATTAGTGCAGCTTGAATAGTTAGAATTCAGGTATTAGACGAACACCTGAAAATCAGTGTTAGGTTTTCAAATTTTGATCTTCCGGTGATAAAAAGACCATTGAGCCAGGTGGGGTTGGTGCAAGCCTTTAATCCCAGCACTCGGGAGGCAGAGGCAGGTGGATCTCTGTGAGTTCGAGGTCTGCCTGGGCTACAAAGTGAGTTCCAGGAAAGGTGCAAAGCTACACAGAGAAACCCTGTGTTGAAAACCAAAAAAACAAACAAACAAACAAAAAGACCATTGAAATGTTTCAAAGAGAATGGTAAAGCAGTGATTCATACGAGGCATCTTGATTCTGTTCATCCCATGCCTCTTACTTGTCCTCTCTATTTCTGCTGAGGCCCATTTGCTTCCAAATTACTCCTTCTACTTTCCTGTCTTAATTTTCATAATGACCCAGGGAATTTCATTAGGGTGGCTTATATCAACATGAGTGGGATGTTGTCTACAGGAACATGGGCACCTTATCATTGGCAACAACATTAAAGAAAGTGTCTCTTCCTCCCCATTAAGTGCCTACAAATCCTCAGGGAGAAATGTATCTTTGTGAGTTCCTCCTTGCTTTCAATTATCATATATGCTAATAAAAATACTTAAAATTTATAAATAAAGAATTATGGCTAACTAGAAATCAAAGAGTAGGAAATAATTAGCATGCAAAGTTTATTACCAAATTTTA
>CABHPP010110601.1:0-27195 GCA_902168425.1 Peromyscus attwateri
TGGCAAAGAGCTTTACAGCAGCTAAATACGGTAATTTCACCCTCAGCGTGAAGTGAAGTTTTTCAGTAGAACAAACCAAAAGTACTGCTGTAATAGAAACATTTGTCTGAATTGAAGTACTTAGGGGATCTATTATGAATTTGGGTGAAAGGACAGCCTCTAGTTAAAAACAGTTTACAGCTGACAGTGCATCTCTGCCAGTTCAGGAAGGCTGAGAGAACTCGGCAATTTTGGGGTGTGGCTTTGTCCCGAGAATGTTACAGTCCCTTAGCAACAAGTATCACAATTCTATAATGACAACACTCACTAAATCCCAGTGTTGTATAGCAAAGCTGACTATAAACTTCTAAACTTTAGAAATGATGTACGTACTTCCTGTCTAGTTAAGAGAATCTTTCTAATAGAGATAGTGATGATAATTAAGAGTAAGAAGTAGAAAAAGATGAAAATAAGATATGTGAGTTTGGGGGGGCTGGAGAGATGGCTCAGAGGTTAAGAGCACTGACTGTTCTTCCAGAGGTCCTGAGTTCAATTCCCAGCAACCACATGGTGGCTCACAACCATCTGTAATGAGATCTGGTGCCCTCTTCTGGCCTGCAGTCATACATGCTGTATACATAATAAATAAATAAATCTTTAAAAAAAAAAAGATATGTGAGTTTGTAGAAATTATTCTGTCTTGTTAGATCTGTGTTAAGAAATCTTTAGGTGTTTGCTAAGTTAAATATATGCTAATGGCAGCCCTGTATAAGTTTATAAAATAGATCTATAGAGTTCCTTTAAGAATATAAGCTTGCAAGAAGTATCTAAGGTAGTCTTAAGACATGTAGTAATAAGCTTGTAAGAAGTAAAGATGCTAGTTGTAAATGTAAGTTTAAATAAGAAATAAGATGGAATGAATATAAGAAGTATATAAGAAGTAATAAGAAATATATTTGCTAAATTAGTTCTATAGTTTCCTTAAAGAGTATAAATAAGTAGATGTTAATATGTTATATGTGAGTTTGTAAAATTGTGTAAATGTTGAGTGTGAGTTTATGCTTAAGTAAATGTTATATGTGAGTTTGTGAAAAAGTGTAAATGATTGTGAATTTATGCTTAATGTATAAAGTGAAAGAACCTGAGATACAGAAGTTAGTGTCCCAGCAGACTGCAAAGCAGGCAGTCTGAGTGGTTTTCAAAAGTTCCAGAAGCCGCTAAGAAGCTAAGAATGGCAGACACCAGAACCACAACAAGGTAGCTGAGATCCGTGGAAAGTCAATGCAACAGAGAAAAACCTGAGCTAACAGCAAAAACGGTGCCCTTTAAAATATTACTGTAATGGCCCCGGTCATACCCAGAGAGGCCTGCGCCTAGGTCCCATCCCTGGGCACCAGCCATTCCAGGAAGACCTGCCCAACTTGGCCCCAGGTTCTGGTCATCAGGCAGGACCCCCACACCTCTACCGGGAAGGTTCCCCTTTTCCAAGACCCCAGACAGACCCTGCAATCTCCACGCCATGCCCCCACACCCATCCACCCAAGACCCCAGCCACTTCCTGAGACTTAGAGACCAGCCCCCAGCTCCCATTCGGTGGGGAACTCCCATCTGGACAAGAGAGCTTTCATCTGGACCAGAGAGAGAGACTTCCTGAATCTGTCAGCTCTGTCTAGACCAAGAGCGCTGATAAGACCAAGAATGAATCCACAAGGAGATGTGCAGATGTCAAGGCAGAAGTGCATACAACAAAATAAAGAGCAATACAGCATCACCAGAACCTAGCCCTCCTCCAACAGCAAGACCTGAACATCACAAAATGGAAGATGCAGAAGAAAGCAACCTTATGAATAACATCATGAAGATGCTAGAGGCTTATGAAGAAGAAATAAAAAATGAAATTGAGGAAAAGACAAACAAAAAATGGGAAGAATGCTATAAAAAACTAGAGGAAAGGACAAACAGAGCAGAAGAAAACAATGAAACCCTGGAAGAAAATCATGAAAAAGGAATGAAACAGATGAAGGAAACAGTCCAAGACCTGAAAAGGGAAATAGAAAAAATGAAGAAGACAGAAACAGACGGAATGCTGGAAATAGAAAATCTGAGTAAATGAATAGGAACTTCAGATGCAAGTATAACCAACAGAATGCAAGAGATGGAAGAGAGGATCTCTGGTGTTGAAGATACGGTAGAAGAAATAGATTCATCAGTCAAAGAAAATACTAAAGCCAATGAAGTCATGACCCAAAATGTCCAAGAAATCTGGGACACCATGAAAAGACCAAGCCTATGAATAATAGGGATAGAGTAAAGAGAAGAATACCAACTCAAAGGCACAGAAAATATATTCAACAAGATGATAGAAGAAAACTTTCCCAACTTAAAGAAGGAAATGCCTATGAAGATACAAGAAGCCTATAGAACACCAAACAGACTAGACCCCCCAAAAAAGTCCCCTCGCCACATAATAATTAAACAACTAAACGTACAGAATAAAGAAAGAATATTAAGAGCAGCAAAGGAAAAAGGCCAAGTGACTTATAAAGGCAAACCCATCAGAATAACACCTGATTTCTCAAAGGAGACTTTGAAAGCCAGAAGGACCTGGACAGATGTAATGCAGACACTAAGAGACCATGGATTCCAGCCTAGACTAATATACTCAGCAAAACTTTCAATCATCATAGTTGGAGTGAACAAGATATTCCAAGACAAAGCCAGATGTAAACAATACTTATCCACAAACCCAGCCCTTCAGAAAGCACTAGAAGGAAAATTCCAACCTAAGGAAGTCAGATACACCCTCAAAAACACAGGCAATAGATAAAGCCACAGCAGTAAACCCCAAAGAAGAGAAGCACACACTCACTAACACCAAAAAAATAATGGTAATGAACAATTACTGGTCATTAATATCCCTTAATATCAATGGACTTAATTCACCTATAAAAAGACACAGGCTAACAGAATGGATATGAAAGCAGGACCTATCTTTCTGCTCCATACAAGAAACACACCTCAAATTCAAAGATAGACACTACCTAAGAATAAAAGGCTGGGAAACGACTTTCCAATCAAATGGTCTTAAGAAGCAAGCGGGTGTAGCCATCCTAATATCCAGCAAAATAGACTTCAAGCTAAAATCAATCAAAAGAGATAAAGTAGGGCATCACATACTCATCACAGGAAAGATCCACCAAGATGAAGTTTCAATTCTGAACATTTATGCCCCAAACACAAGGGCACCCACATATGTAAAAGAAACATTACTAAAGCTTAAATCACATATAAAACCCCACACATTAATAGTGGGAGACTTCAATACCCCACTTTCACCACTGGACAGATCAGCCAAATCAAAACTTAACAGAGAAATAAAGGACTTAACTGATGTCATGACTCAAATGGACTTAATCCATATCTACAGAACATTCCACCCTAAAAAAAATAGAGTATACCTCCTTCTCAGCACCCCATGGAACCTTCTCTAAAATGGACCACATACTTGGCCACAAAGCAAATCTCAACAGATACAAAACAATTGGAATAACCTCCTATGTTCTATCAGACCACCATGGTTTAAAGTTAAGATTTCAACAACAAAAACTACAGAAAACCTACAATCTCATGGAAACTGAATAATGCTCAAATGAATCACCAATGGGTTAAGGAAGAAATGAAGAAAGAAATTAAAGAATTCCTAGAGATCAACGAAAATGAAGACACCACGTACCCAAACTTATGGGACACTATGAAAGCAGTGCTAAGAGGGAAATTCATAGCACTAAATGCCCACATAAAGAAGTTGGAGAAATCTCACATTAGTGACTTAACAGCACATCTGAAAGCTCTAGAACAAGAAGAAGCAAAGTCTCCCAGGAAGAATAGATGAAATTATCAAAGGAAATTATCAAAGTGAGAGCTGAAATCCATAAAATAGAAACAAAGAGAACAATATGAAGAATTAATGAAACAAAGAGTTGGTTCTTTGAGAAAATCAACAAGATAGACAAGCCCTTATCCAAACTAACCAAAAGACAGAGAGAGAGAGCATCCAAATTAACAAAATCAGAAATGAAAAGGGGGACATAACAACAGACAATGAGGAAATCCAGAGAATCATCAAGTCATACTGAAAAACCTCTATTCCACAAAACTGGAAAATCTAAAAGAAATGGATAATTTTCTGGATAGGTACCACATACCTAAGTTAAATCAAGTCCAGATAAACTATTTAAATAGTCCAATAACCCCCAAGGAAATAGAATGAGTCATTAAAAGTCTCCCAACCAAAAAAAGCCCAGGACCAGATGGTTTCAGCACAGAATTCTACCAGATCTTCAAAGAAGAGTTAATACTAATACTCTTTAAATTGTTCCACACAATAGAAACAGAAGGAAAATTACCAAACTCCTTCTATGAGGCTACAATTACCCTGATTCAGTATTAGTTATTCTATGAAGTTTTGACAGAATTCTATGGTGAATCAATCTGCTTCTGGACATTTTATTATTTATTTATTTTTTGAGTGGGGTGCATTAATTGCTGCTTCCTTGTTGATGCTACTTAATTTTCATTTATTTCATGTTGGTGTGATATTGGTATGTGGTGTGAACCAGGATCATCGCCCATTTCTTTTAGAGTTGCCAATGTAGTTGCCTAGAGGTCTTTTTATTATTATTATTATTATTATTATTATTATTATTATTTATTATTATTATTAAGAAATTTTCTATTCATTTTACATACCAATCACAGATCCCCCTCTTCTAGCTCCCCCCACCGTCCCAGCCTTCCCATCCAACTCATTCCCCATTCCCACCTCCACCAAGGTAAGGTCTCCCATGGGGAGTCAGCAGAGGCTTTCAGTTGAGACAGGTCCAAGCTCCTCCCCACTGCACCAAAGCTGTGGAAGGTGTCCCACCACAGGCACTGGGCTCCAAAAAGCCAGCTCATGAACCAGGGATGGATCCTGATACCTCTGCCTGGGGGCCCCATAAAAAGTTCAAGCTAAAGAACTGTCTTGCCTATCCAGAGCACCTACTTCAGTCCCATGAGGGCTCCACAGCTATTGGTCCACAGTTGATGAGTTTCCACTATTTAGCTGTCATGATTTCAATGTCACTTGCTCATAGAATCCCTCCTCTCTCTCATCAATTGGACTCCTGGGGTTTGGCCTGGCGCCTATCCATGGATCTCTGCATCTGCTCCCATCAGTTACTAGATGAAGGCTCTATGATGATAGTTAGGGCATTCACAATCTGATTACCAGATTAGGCAAGTTCAGACACTCTCTCTACTATTGCTAGTGGTCTGAGGTGGGGTCATCTTTGTGGATTCCTTGGAACTTCCCTGGCACCCTGTTTCTCCCTATTCCCATGATGTCTCCCTCTATCATGGTATCTCTTTCCTTGCTTTCCCACTCTGTCCCTGTTGCAGCTTGAACCTCCCATTCCCTATGTTCTCATGCCCCATCCCTTAACCTCCATTGCACCCCCTGACCCCCAGTTTGCTCATGTAGATCTCATCTATTTCTCCTTCACAGGGTGATCTATGTGTTCCTCTTAGGGTCCTCCTTGTTAGCTATCTTCTCTAGAGCTGTGGGTTGTAGTCTGGTTATCCTTTGCTTTACATCTAGTATCCACTTATGAGTGAGTACTTACCATGTTTGTCCTTTTGACTCTGGATTACCTCACTCATGATGATATTTTCCAATTCTATCCACTGGCCTGCAACTTTCATGATGTCATTGATTTTATTGCTGAGTAGTACTCCATTGTGTATATATGCCCCAATTTCTTTATCCATTCTTTGGTTGAGGGGCATTTAGATTGTTTCCAGGTTCTGGCTATTATGAGTAATGCTTCTATGAACATAGTTGAGCATGTGTCCTTGTGATATGATTGAGCATTCCATGAGTACATGCCCAAGAGTGGTATAACTGGGTCTTGAGGTAGATGGATTCTCAATTTTCTGAAAAACCACCATACTGATTTCCATAGTGGCTGAACAAGTTTGGACTCTCATACACAGAGGACGAGTGGTCCCCTTGTTCCGCATCCTCACTAATATAAGCTGTAATCAATGTTTTGGATCATAGCCATTCTGACAGGTGTAAGATGGTATCTCAGAGTTGTTTTGATTTGCAATTCCCTGATTACTAAGGATGCTGACCAATACCTTAAATGTCTTTCAGCTATTTGAAATTCTTGCATTGAGAATTTTCTGTTTAGCCCTGTAACCCATTTTTTATTGGAATGTTTGGTATTTTGATGTCTATTTTCTTAAATTCTTTATATATTTTGGAGATCAGATGTGGTGATATTTTATTTGTGTTGAAATATGGTGATATTTTATTTGTATGTTAATAAATAAAGTTTGTCTGGAGATCAGAGGTCACAGCTAGCCATAAACAGAAGTCAGGTGGTGGTAGCACACACCCTTAATCCCGATCACATGGCAGACAGAGTCTTTGTGTTTTCAAGGACACAGCCAAGCATGGTGACAGATGCCTTTAATCCCAGTACCAACCTTAGGGACCTGGACGTCTGTGACAGGCAGTGATGAGGAAGTAAGGTGTCTGGGTTAAGAGCCAATGAGAAGACAGGACAGCAAGGCAATAAAGGTGCAGGTTAGACAGGAAGATGCTCTCTTGGGAAGCTGGTGAGCTAAGGTTAGTTGGTGGCTATCACTCTGACTTCTACAGCTTTTAATCCTGTATTTGGCTCTGTGTTTCTTATTTAATAAGACTGTTTAGAATTCTCCTACAATTGGTGCCCTCATGATTCATCTACAATCAGCCCTCTGTCAGATGTGGGGTTGGTGAAGATCTTTTCCCATTCCATAGGCTGCTGTTTTGTCTTATTGACCGTGTCCTTTGCCCCACAAAAGCTTCTCAGTTTCAGGAGGTCCCATTTATTAATTGTTGTTCTCAGTGTCTGTGCTACTGGTGTTATATTTAGGAAGTGGTGTCCTGTGACAATGCGTTCAAGACTACTACTTCCTACTTTCTCTTCTATCAGGTTCAATGTAACTGGATTTATATTGAGGTCTTTGATCCACTTGGACTTGAGTTTTGTGCATGGTAACAGATATAGATCTATTTGCAATCTTCATAGGTGTGCAGATTAGTGTCAGGATATCCAATTCAATTCCATTGGTCCACATGTCAGTTTTTATGCCAATACCAAGCTGTTTTTATTACGATAGCTCTGTAATAGAGTTTGAGGTAAGGGATAGTGATGCCTCCAGAAGTTGCTTTATTGTACAGGATTGTTACAACTATTCTGGGTTTTTTGTTTTTCCGTATGAAGTTAAATATTGTTCAGGTCGGTGAAGAATTATGCTGAGATTTTGATGGGGATTACCTTGAATCTGTAGATTGCTTTAGTAAGATTGCCATTTTTATTATGTTAATCCTACCTATTCATGAACATGGGAGATCTTTCCATTTTCTGATATCTTGTCAATTTCTTCCTTTAAGGACTTAAAGTTCTTATCATGTAGATTTTTTCACTTGCTTAGTTAGAGTTACCCCCCAAGTATTTTATATTATTTGTGGCTATTGTAAAGGGTGATGTTTCTCTGATTTATTTATCAGCCCATTTATCATTTGTATATAGGAGGGCTACTGATTTTTTTTGTTAACCTTGTATCCTGCCACATTACTGAAGGTGTTTATCAGCTGTAGAAGTTCCCTAGTAGAGTTTTAGGGGTCACTTATGTATACTATAATATAGTCTTCATGTAGTGAAAGTTTGACTTCTTCCTTTCCAATTTGTATCCCCTTGATCTCCTTTTGTTGTCTTATTGCTCTAGCTAGATCTTCAGGTGTTATATTGAATAAATAGGGGGAGAGTGGACAGCCTTGTCTTGTTCCTGATTTTAGTGGAATCTCTTTGAGTTTCTCTTCATTTAATTTGATATTGGCTCAGCTTGCTGTACAATGCCTTTATTATGTTTAGGTATGTTCCTTGTATTCCTGATCTCTCCAAGACCTTAATAATGAAGGGGTGTTGGATTTTGTCAAAGGCTTTTTCAGCCTTTGAGATGATCATGTGTTTTTTTTTTCTTTCAGTTTGTTTATATTGTGTATTATAGTGACAGATTTTCATATGTTGAACCATCCTTGCATCTCTGGGATGAAACCTACTTGGTCATGGTGGATAATTTCTCTGATGTGTTCTTTTATTTGGTTTGCCAATATTTTATTGAGTACTTTTCCATCAATGTTCATGAGGGAAATTGGTCTATAATTCTCTTTCCTTGTTGCGTCTTTAAGTGGTTTGGGTATCAGCGTAACTATAGCCTCATAAAGAGTTTGGTAATGTTCCTTCTGTTTCTATTGTGTGGAATAATGTGAAGAGTATTGGTGTTAGCTCTTTGAATGTCTGGTAGAATTCTGCACTGAAACCATCTTGTCCTGGGCTTTTATTGGTTGAGAGTTAATGACTGTTTCTATTTCCTTAGGGGATATTGGTCTATTTAAATTGTTTATCTGGTCTTGATTTAATTTTGGTATGTGGTACCTATACAGAAATTGTACATTTCTTTCAGATTTTCCAATTTTGTGGAGTACAGGTTTTTGAAGTATGACTTGATGATTCTCTGGATTTCCTTGTTGTCTGTTGTTATGTCTCCTTTTTCATTTCTGGGTTTGTTAATTTGGATGAGCTCTCTCTGCTTTCGGTTGTCTTGGATAAGGGTTTGTCTATCTTGTTGATTTTTTCAAAGACCAACTCTTTGTTTCATTGATTCTTCGTATTGTTCTCTTTGTTTCTATTTTATTGATTTCAGCTCTCACTTTGAGTATTTCCTGGCATCTGTTTCTCCTGGGTGACTTTGCTTCTTCTTGTTCTAGAGCTTTCAGGTGTGCTGTTATGTCACTAGTGTGAGATTTCTCCAACTTCTTTATGTGGGCATTTAGTGCTATGAATTTTCTTCTAAGCACTGCTTTCACAGTGTCCCATAAGTTTGGGTATGTTCTACATTCATTTTCACTGAATTTTAGGAAATCTTTAATTTTTTTCTTTATTTCTTCCCTGACCCATTGGTGATTCATTTGAGCATTCTTCAGTTTCCATGAGATTGTAGGCTTTCTGTAATTTTTGTTGTTGTTGAAATCTAACTTTTAGCCATGGTGGTCTGATAAAATACAGGAGGTTATTCCAATTTTTTGTATCTAATGTGATTTGCTTTGTGACCAAGAATGTGGCCAATTTTAGAGAAGGTTCCATGGGGTGCTAAGAAGAAGATATATTCTTTTTGGTTAGGGTGTAATGTTCTGTAGATATCAACTAAGTCCATTTGAGTCATAATATCTATTAGTTCTTTTCTTTCTCTGTTAAGTTTCTTTCTGGCAGACCTTTCCATTGGTGAGAGTGGGGTGCTGAAGTCTCCCACTACTAGTGTGTGTGATTTGTTGTGTGATTTAAGCTTTAGTAATGTTTCTTTTAAAAATGAGGGTGCCCTTGTATTTGGGGCATAAATATTCAGAATTGAGACTTCATCTTGGTGGATTTTCCCTGTGATAAATATATACTGTCCTTCCTGATCTCTTTCGATTGATTTTAGTTTGAAGTCCATTTTGTTAGATATTACAAGAGCTATGCCAGCTTGCTTCTTGAGTCCATTTGATTGGAAAATCTTTTCCCAGCCTTTTATTCTGAGGTAGTGTCTATCTTTGAAGTTGAGGTGTGTTTCTTGCATGCAGAAGGATGGATCCTGTTTTCATATCCATTCTGTTAGTCTGTGTCTTTTTATAGGTGAATTGAGACCATTGATATTAAGGGATATTAATGACCAGTGATTGCTAATTCCTGTCATTTTTTGGTGATAGTGTTGTGTGTTTCCCTTCTTTGGTATTTGTTGGTGTGGGATTATCTATTGTCTGTGTTTTCATGGCTATGTCTAACTTTCTTAGGTTGGATTTTTCCTTCTAGTGCTTTCTGTAGGGCTGGATTTGTGGATAGGTATTGTTTAAATCTGGTTTCATCATGGAATATTTTGTTTATTCCATCTGTAGTGAGTGAGAGTTTTGCTGGCCATTAGTCTGTGCTGGCATCTGTGGTCTTTTAGTGTCTACATAACATCTGTCCAGAAAATTCTGGCTTTCAGAGTCTCCACTGAGAAGTCAGGTATTATTCTGATGGGTCTGCCTTTATATGTTACTTGAACTTTTTCCTTTCTGCTCTTAATTTTTTTTTTTTTTGGTTTTTCGAGGCAGGGTTTCTCTGTGTAGCTTTGCGCCTTTCCTGGAACTCGCTTTGGAGACCAGGCTGGCCTCGAACTCACAGAGATCCGCCTGCCTCTGCCTCCCGAGTGCTGGGATTAAAGGCGTGCACCACCACCGCCCGGCTTCTTAATATTTTTCTTTATTCTGTATGTTTAGTGGTTTGATTATTATTTGGCAAGGGGACATTTTGGGGTTCCATTCTATTTGATGTTCTGTAAACTTCTTGTATCTTCCTAGGCATTTCTTTCTTTAGCTTGGGAAAGTTTTCTTCTATGATTTTGTTGAATATATTCTCTATGCTTTTGAGCTGGAATTTTTCCTCTTCTTCTGTCCTTAGGTTTGGTCTTTTCATGGTGTCCCAGATTTCCTGGACATTTTGTGTTATGATTTAGTTGGCTTTGCTGTTTTGTTTGACTGATGAATCTATTTCCTCTATTGTATCTTCAATGCCATAAATTCTCTCTTCCATCTCTTGCATTCTGTTGGTTATGCTTGCATCTGTAGTTTCTGTTAATTTATTCAGATTTTCCATTTCCATCATTCCCTCAGTTTGTGTTTTCTTTATTGCCTCTATTTTAGCTTTCAAGTCTTGAGCTGTTTCTTTCACCTGTTTGATCCCTTTATGTTGGTTTTCTTGGCTTTCTTTAAGGAATTTATTGATTTCCTCCAATTTTTTGTTTTTCTTTTCCTCGATTTCTTTAAGGGATTTTTTCATTTCCTCTTTTATTATCTTCCTCTATTATCTTCTTAAATTCATTTTTAAGGTTGAGTTCTTCTGCTTCTTCTGCATTGGGATGTTTAGGTCTTGCTGATGTAGAACCACTAAGTTCTGGTGGTGCTGTAGTGCTATTTATATTGTCAAATGTAGTTTTGCATTGGCATCTACCCACCTCTCCCTCCATTTTGTGTAATTGGTATCTGAATGTGAGGTAACCTCTTGTTTTCAATCAGTACTCCTGGTCCAATGGGAACTCTTGGTTCAATTGGAACTGGTGGAGTCTGTGTCTAAGGAAGCAGCTGCGATCTCAGAGGATGGGTGTGTTTGGGGGGTGGAGTGGGGCTTGTAGGTTATAGGGTCCAGTTGGGTATGGTGGTAGTCTGACCTACCTGCAGGAATCCTGCCTACTGGACTTCAATGGGTGGGGGTTTTGGGGAATGGGTTGTGCCCCCTAGAGGCTGTGATGTTCAGCTAGGAAAGCAAAGACTCACCTCTTGGTCCATTCAGACCTGGCAGATTCTATGTCTCAGGGAGCAGCTGTGATCTCGGAGGATGGGTCTGTTTTGGGGGTGGAGTGGGGCTTGTATGTTACAGGGTCTGGTGGGAGATGGTAGTAGTCTGGCTTGCCTGCAGGAATCCTGCCTGCTGGCCTGCAACTGGGGCTGCAATTGATGGGGGTATGGGGTTGCAGGTTGTGCTTCGGGGCCTAAAGCCTAGAGGCAAAGGTCAACAACTTTTATAAGATGGAGGTCACCATGAAGTCATCCTTCCTTCTTTGATCATTGCCTCATCCAATGTAGTCCATTGTGAAAGAAACTATCAACATGGTACTCACTGCAACCCGTGTTCTTTTCACATTTCTTAATGGTGAGAATTGGAAGCTCAAGACAATAACAGATTTACTGTCAGGTAATGTACTGCTTTCTAGGCAATGACATGAGCACAGGATTTTCAAGAGGTCTTCATATAGGGATGATAGGATTGAAGGAATAAAGCCAGGTCCCTGTTTCTCTGCACAATGACACAATTTCAAGGTTGTGATATTCCCCCCAGAAGCATTGAGTCCCCACTGGATTATATAAATCACTATTCTCTCATTCTTGAAAGAAGAGGCATGATTTCAACATAGGACATGTTGGGGGAATTAATTTGCAGTTTGTGATTTTTTTTTGTCTTTGACTAAAAGATTATCACCTTTTTAGCATTATCCATAATTAATAACATACTTTGTTTTCAGGATACCAACAAAAATTATGGATTTGCTCTGGCAATGCTTATTGCTGTTGAAAAAGTCAACAGGAACCCACTTCTTTTTCCCAACAAGTCTCTAGTGTTTGGTTTATTCCATTATAAGAACCTAAAAACAGTGCACAGGTTCCATCACTTGCTTATAAAAATTGGTACAGAATTTCCCAACTATGCTTGTGGAAAAGAGTCTACATGTCAAGTAACACCTACAGGCCCAATGTGGGCAACATCTGCCATAATGGGCATACTGTTGCAGCTCAACCAGTCTCCACAAGTGAGATGATCTGAGGTAAGGGATGGGCAATTCTGATTTCTTTTGGGACATTCTCAAGTGCTAAGGTAAAGAAAGTGGGGAGACTGGGTTCATTCCTGTGTCAGTCTACACAACTCCATGGGGAATCCATTCTTCTGTTTTTCTTCAATTTTTGTTTTTGAGATTATCATAATCCCATTGTTTCTTCCTCCCCTTTCCTCCCTCCAAACCTTCTGATATGTCTTTCCTTGTTCTCATTCAAAATAATGGCCTTTTTTCAATAACTTTTATTAAATAACATATATGTATATATTACATACACACACACGTGTGTGTGTGTGTGTATGTGTGTATCCTAATATACCCTGCTCAGTCTGTGTAATGCTTCAATAATATATGTTTTCTGATTGACCATTTGGCACAAAACAACTATTTTGTGTTCTCTTTCCTGGGAAAGGATACCCCTCTAGCTCCTAGATTTTCTAAGTTGCCTGAAGTTCTTTGTGTAGGGGTTACGTCTTGCGGGATTATTCCTGTTCACCTTGGCATGTCCATTGGTACCCTCCCAGGGATATCAACCAAACACATAACAAGGTACAATAAGACTAGGCACAAGCCCTTATTTTTATTTTTCTATGAGGATTTCAAGTATACAAACTATGTTACTTCATTATTTTAGAATTTCTCTTTAGCTTTAAAAAGGATTATGAAACTGATTGTGACCACCCTTTAATATTATTTCTGGTAAAAATGAACAATATTATCTTGGCACCATTCTGATTAAAGCACAGTGATTTTCTTCTCTTCTGCTAAAATTCTGACACAGATGCTGAAAAGATTGAGGCTAATTGTGAGTATTTACTGCAGGAAGACTTTTTGACATTTCTCATCTTTTCTGGCCCACACTGGTACATTGAAGGATTCAGAAAGGGAATCGCATACAAAAAAATTGATTCCTTTGATAATTAAGTCTTTAAAATATGGAATCAATAAAAATATTACTATAAGTGGTACCCTATGCCTTGATTCACATCTTATATTCATTTTAAAATCACTGAAAATCGTATATTTCTCAAAGAAACTGTTGGGAGAATCAAATAGTAGTGTGGGAATTCTACTTGTACTTGTCCTAGAAATGAATATCTTCTATGCCCATATGTAGATTAAGTTGGAGTCTTGAATCTTTTAAAATATTTTTTACTTATTCTTTTACCTTGTATGTGTTTGTCCCTGCATGAGTTTATTGCACCACAAACATTCAGGAAAGTGTTGAGGACAGAATAGGGGATCAGATGCCTGGAACTGTAATTACAGTTGTACACTGCCATTGGTATTCTGGAAACCAACCCTTGGTTCTCTGCAAGAGCTGTAAACAATCTTAACTGCTGACCCATCTCACCATCCACTGAAGTTACAAATCTTATACAACATTATCTTGCCACTGCCAGTCAAGTTTACAGACGAAAACAATATTGAGACATGCTGTATTTGGTTGAGTAAACATGTACTGTGGGGTGGTGTGAGAATGCATTTTGTACATCTGTTCACGAATGGTTGGTATTTTATGTTGTCATTTAGCTCACAGGTGAGTAGGATAGACAACATGAGGACTTGAAATTATGGTGGTGCCACAAGGTTGAAATGATTGTATGCAAATAACCTTTGGGGAACATAAGCGCTGGCAGGTTCATGAGAGGTAGCTTCCCAGAGAGTTTTGAAACTGATGGAACTGGTAGGACATCAGGTGACTGAAAACTGAAAAACAATTATTGGTATAATTGTGTGAAATTCCTAAGCATGAGACAGAACTACTTCATGTAATATCCATATTGGAGAGTCATAGGTCCCTCCTGCCAGATTAAGAAATAACTAAGGGTGTCACTTCTTATTAAATTTTATTTTTTGGGTAATTTCATTTATTAACATTTTTTGTACATCATTTTCAAACCTCTTTCTAACATACTATTTCCCATGTATACCCACTCATTTTCAAATTTATAATCTCTTTAGTTTGTTATTTTTATACTCCCACATCCACCACTGGGTGGATATTGGGTATACTTAGTGTTGCTCTATGAATATATGTTTGGAACTGAGCACTTTGAAATGAAAAGCCTATCAGGGCTAATCCCTGAAGGAGATGGAGTCTCCCTCTTTTAGGGGCATCATTCCTAACATATACAAAAAGACTTTGTCAAACACTGAATTCACAGACTATGTACAGTTTAAATAGGGTGGTGATTGGAAAATTTATTCTTCTGTGAATTGCCAAGTCTAATTCATTTATTACAGTATCCACAATTTACTAAAATTTTTCTTACAAAATAAAAGATTTTATAAACACAGTTAAACAAAAATAAGCAATCATTTCTCAGATTCTCCCCCCCCATAATTTATAACTGGAATTACTGATATGCAGCAATGTCATTTAATAACATCTTCAGTAAGAAAGAATGTGGATATTGATGATTCTCCCACACACCTACTGGAAGTGGCCTGTCAATAGGAAATGAGGAAGCTACAATGATGATACTTTTCTTTCTCCATCAGATGTGGATCAGTGTAGGATGTTTCCAGAGGACCAGTATGCCAACAAAGAGCAGCATCAGTGCATTCACAAAGCTGGGATCTTTAAGACCAGTGAAGACCCCTTGAGGATGGCAATGGCCTTGATGGCCTTGTGTGTCTCTGCATTCACAGTTCTGGATCTTAGGATCTTTGTTAAGCATCAAGACACTTCCATTGTGAAGGCCAATAACTTGAATCTTTCCTGTATCTTGATCACCTCATTCATCTTTTTTTTTTCTTGTGTTCCTTGCTTTTAACTGGCTATCTGAACTCAGCTACCTGCATCCTGCAGCAAATCACATTTGGAGTGGTATTCACTGGGGCTGTTTCCTGTGTTGGCCAAAACAGTTACTGTGTTTTTGACTTTCAAAGTCACAGCCCATGAAGAAGGATGAAGTACTTCCAGGTTTCAGGGGCACCTAACTCTATCATTCCCATCTGTACCCTCATCCAAATTATTCCCTGTGCAACTTGGCTGGGAGCTTCTCCTCCCTCTGTTGATATTGATGCACACTCTGAGCAGGACCACATCATTGTGTGAATCAAGGGTTCAGTCACTACTTTCTACTGTAGTGTCCTTGGATGCCTGGCCTGCTTGGCCCTGGGGAGCTTCACTCTGCCTTTCTTGGCCAGAAATCTGCCTAACACATTCAATGAGGGCAACTTCCTGACATTTAGCATGCTGGTGTTCTGTTGTGTCTGGGTCACATTCCTTCATGTGTAGCACAGCATGAGGGACAAGGTAATGGTGGCTGTGGAGATCTCCATTTTGGCCTCAAAGGCAGGCCTGCTGGGGTGCATCTTTGTCCCCAAATGCTACATAATTTTGTTAAGACTTCACAGAAATTCTCTTCAAAAGTTTAGGGAGAAAACATCTTCCTGTACCTACATTTCACTAACTGTAACTGAAAAACATAAAGTTGGTACATAACCCCCCAATATTAGATGACAATGCAATATCTGTCTGTGTTTTCTAGTGATTCTCACCATTTCCCCTAATGATGCTGCCTACCACTGTCAGGGCTCCTCAAGTCTGTTCTGTAGATTGTCTCATATAATCTTCCACTCAGCCTCTTATTTAATATTACCCATATACAAAATGTTAGTAAACACTGGAAGTGATCTTTTGAACTCAAACATACAAAAAGATTGAAAATAAAATCAATGGCTTCTGATATCTGGGTAAATGAGCAACTTTAATAGCAGCTGAGTGCTGAGAGAAAAATATAAGAAATGTGTATGAATGATACATGGTAGCATGCAAGAATTTTATATTACTCTTGCCATCATACTATCCTGTAGCTGTCACATTTCTATCAAAGAAACACACAGGCCTTAATACAAATGTATTACAATAGGAACTACCAAAGATGATAATTTTTTGCAGTATAAATATCCCTGGACTCAGATTATTAGGGTTTAGATGTCTTTTTAAATATATATTTATTTTATTTTCATTCACTTTTAAGAATATTTTCCAGTACACATGCAGTAACCACAGGGGATGGAATATAGAATTGAATCCTCGGAACAGACATTAGGATGATTATCAGCTGTCATGTGGGTGTTGCAAATTGAAACCAGTTCCTCTGGAAAAACAGGCAATGCTCTTAAATGTTGAGTGATCTCTCTAGCCCCTGGTTAGATGTCACTTATTTCTCAAGATATTATCTTTTGGAGGTTTGCTTTTTTCATATGAGAGTGTTGAAGTGGTGGGACCATTAACATGAACTCTAGTAGAAGACCATGACCTTTTCCTCTATTCATGTTGAGTTCATTCTATCAACATTTCTGTCCACATGTACTTATACCATTAGGCAGCCATACATCACACAGTGTGGAATCAATGTTTGTGAAACTCTATTTAGATTTTAGCAGGGAATCATAAAGTTGGCCTCGCCTAGCTCCCTTGAGAGGCATGTGTTATAGGTTTCTCATGTTAGAGTCCATGGCTTCTGGAACACTGTGTGCCTTTCAGTTCCTGAGAAACCAAGGTACTTCCTCAGGCATTGAGGCTTTCAGCCCACTTTGTGTTTCTCTGTATGTTCAGTTAGAAATCAAGGAAGCATGGAAGGTTGGTAGGATGATTAGCCTTAGACATTAATCTTGTGTTTCCTGAATTAGTTGCAAATGTCACTGTATCCTGACAGATATTACTGAATTGATCCTGACAATTGCCACTATATTGTTTCTGATAAGGCTATAAAAATGATTGCTGTCAATAAAATTGTTACAGCCTCGGTCTTGCTGTGGCTGCTCCAACCTGAGTCTGATTAATTACTTGACCAGCTGTATTAGGTAACCATGGCCCTGATAAGTAAGCATGGCTGCTTATATTGGGGAGAGAAAATGACTCAGCATTTAAGAGCACTACCTTCTCTTACAAAGAACATAGGTTTGATTTCCAATACACCATCATGGTTCACAACTATTGTTCTTGAGGATCTGAATTCCATAGAGACTCCAAGATTGCATACACATACACAAATGCAAGCAAAGCACTCATACACATAAAAATAAATATATAGGCAGGGTATATTTTATCATTTTACCAGTTGCTTGAAACAGTTCATAATTAGTAAGAAAACTCTGATGTGTACAGCATGAAGAGATCTTGCTGTGTTTTATTATGACTAACTTTTATCAAAAGGTTTTATTAGATATATATTTGGGTTAAAAGACAATTATGCAATAATCAATCAGTCATGAATTTGAGAAAGAGCAAAAGGGAGGAGGCATGAGAGGTATGCAAGGGAGTAAAGGGAAGAGGGAAATTCTGTAAATACATTTTAATTTCAAAAATAAAAATTATTAAACTCATCAAAAAAAGCCCAAGAATAAATAATTCTTAAAAAAATCTTATGTGAATAGCCAGTTACACAATGTATACTATCTATGCATATGAGCATGTAGTTCAGGTCCTTTGCTCTTAAAACAGGAAGGAATTTTTTAAGTCATATATGGCTGGATAGAACAGTGAAGCATATAGATGAACCTAGTCTAAAGAAGTGTGGAGGTAATGAAAATGTAGATAATGGTAAAACTGAAAGAATATCAAACATAAAAATAGACACAAGAGGCAGACCTGAGTCTCAACTTTAAATGCCTGAATCTTCACAAAGACAAAATGAAGAATTGACACCTCCATATTCCAATCTCTGAAAGTACAACTAACATATATGTAATATTTTGTGTTTGCTTTAACAAATAAAGCTTGCCTGAAAATCAGAGGACATAGCCAACCACTAGTTAGCCACAGAGGCCAGGCAGTAGTGGCACACACCTTTAACCCAGCACTAGAGAGGTTGAGACAGGAAGTGCTATGGCTAGGTGTAGAAAAGTAATGTAAGGCGGG
This sequence comes from Peromyscus attwateri, assembly GCA_902168425.1. NCBI lineage: Eukaryota > Metazoa > Chordata > Mammalia > Rodentia > Cricetidae > Peromyscus > Peromyscus attwateri. Next base: position 18,356 of record CABHPP010110601.1, read on the forward strand.
ATGAGACAGGAGCACAGGGCCTTTTGACTTGGGAGCTGGTGAGGAGAGAGATGGCTGTGGCTTGTTCCTGTGTCTCTGTGATCTTTCAGAATTTACCCTGATATTTGGCTCTGGGTTTTTATTAAGACCAATTAGAGTTTATGCTACATCTGGTGTCCAACTTGTGTAGCACAAGTTCATGAAAAAGCCACTTGCTGTGACTTTGCAGCCACTAGCTAAGGCCAGAGCTACACAAGACTGGAGTCACTAACCTGCTGGCTAGATTTTTCTTTTCTTTCCCAAGCCCTCTGAGGAAGTCTGGAACTTTTTTCTGCTGTAACCTCTCTGCAGTAGACTCCACAGGCTTTTGAGCTCCAAAAGCCATAGAAGTTAGCCCATTTCCCACATTCCCAAATGCAGATGGCTGGCTCTTTGGCTTCTTCCCTTTCCGGGTAGTTTGTGGATTTCCCTTGACCCTCCTCAGGATGTGGCCACACTAGGTAGCTGCCTCAGTTCACTGTCATCTGAATCATCAATGTCAGCAGATTTGGTGAGCCAACTTAAACATCTTAAAAGGGAGAATTATAATAATAATAATAATAATAATAATAATAATAATAATAATAATAAAAGACAGAGTTTTGCTCAAATGAAAAAATGGGAAACATTATTACAATGGAGGGAGGAGTTAAGTCTCTGTGTAATAATATGCTAGGCAGTTTGAAATGGAGCATTTAAATGAGATGATAATTAATATAGATGGGATATACATGTCAATTATAAATATTTGTTTGATCATTTTTATTTTATCATTAAAAAAGTTGGACAATAAGAGTGCAAAGATAAAAGTTTTATAAAAACTTGTTAAAATAGATCATAGAGATATTTAGACCCAGACAGAGAAATTTAAAAGAGAACAAATATCAACATTGTATTATAAGGTTCCAGAGAAACAGCTTAAGGCTTTCAAACAGCCAACATTAATTTATCCAGTAACCTTACAGAAGCTGCCAAATGATACATATCCCCCAGACTGTGTAAGAGCCTAATGGACTCCTGTGCAAATGTTAGACTGGAGGAGATCAAGGAAGTGATAGTCTCATATGGTATGCATTCACCTTTTATGAAGCAGAAGTTAAACTTATGGTCAACTTGTAATAGAATTATCCCTCAAGACTGGAGAGATTTTGTTACAGCCATTTTGGGGGATGGTCCTCAATTACAATAGAGGACCTGGTAGAAAGATGAGGCTAAGACAATTGAACAATGAAGAAGGGTGAGAGGTATGGAAATATCCCAAGACCAAATTCTTGGAGAGGGAGATTATGCTTATGTAAAAAATCTATATGATGACCACACCCTGGCTTTATGCCATGCAGCAGCCTTGAATGCTTGGGACAGAATTGAAGAAGAAGGAAAGAAAATTGTGTTATTGACTATTCACTAAAGTCTTGCAGGGCCCAAAGGAAACCTTTGATGCTTTCTTACAAAGATTGACTTCAGCAGTAAATAGAATGATACAAATTCAGAAGCTAGACAAATAATAATCAAATCTCTATCTTTTGAAAATGCTAATACACAATGCAAAAGGGTAATTAGGCCATTAAGGCAAGATCAGCACCCTTGGAGGAATGGATCTATGATACAATCAATATTGAATCTCATAACCATGATGATACTTGGATAGGAGAGGTATTTTCCAGAAGTTTGAAGAAAAATCAAAATGTCAAATATTTCAATTATGGTAAACAAGGAAGGTCACCATACTGCTCTGGATTATAAAACAGGTATAGAAGAAAGAACAAAAAATTCAGGAGAAACCATAAAGCAAATTTTTACAAACTTCTATAAAAATGAACAACCAAAATTAAAAATATGAATAAATGATGTTGTCATTGAAGGTCTGTAGACACAGGTGCAGATGTGACAATAATTTCACTAGAATCTTATCATCCAAATTGGCCTCTTCAGGAGGTAAATGTTCAGATTTTAGAGATTGGAAAGTTATCTCAGGTAAAACAGAGCAAGAGATGGGTCAAACGTATAGAAGGACAGAGAAAAAAATTAAAGCCATATGTTGCTATCATAGCAATGAATTTATGGGGACATGACTTTTTTTAATTTATTTTTTTATTGTTTAAAATTAATTAATTAATTTATTTTTCTATTATCAGCTTGATAGAGTATGTATTCTTATCTTAATAGTGAAATGTTTCATTGAGGCTTGCTCAGTAATTGAGTAATACCAAAACTTGTTATAAGCCACAGTCGTCTTAGGGTCCCCCATGCTATATATATAGCCTCCATGGTTCTGTGGGTTGCAGTCTGATTGTTCTTTACTTTACATCTAGAATCCACCTATAAGTGAGTACATACCATGTTTGTCCTTCTGGGTTTGGGTTACCTCACTCAGGATGATATTTTCTAGTTCCATCCATTTGCCTGCAAATTTCATGCTTTCATTGTTTTTCTCTGCTGAGTAGTACTCCATTGTGTATATGTACCACATTTTCTTAATCCATTCTTCAGTTGATGGGCATCTAGGTTGTTTCCAGGTTCTGGCTATTACAAATAGTGCTGCTATGAACATAGCTGAGCATGTATCTTTGTGGTATGAATCAGCATTCCTTGGGTATATGCCCAAGAGTGGTATGGCTGGGTCTTGAGGTAGTTTGATTCCTAATTTTCTGAGAAACTGCCATACTGATTTCCACAGTGGTTGTACAAGCTTGCATTCCCACCAACAGTGGAGGAGTGTTCCCTTTGCTCCACATCCTCTCCAACATTGACTGTCATTTGTATTTTTGATCATAGACATTCTGACAGGTGTAAGGTGGTATCTCAGGGTCATTTTGATTTGCATTTCTCTGATGATTAAGGATGTTGAGCATTTCTTTAAATGTCTTTCAGCCATTTGTGATTCTTGTTTTGTGAATTCTCTGTTTAGCTCTTTAGCCCATTTTTTAATTGGATTGTTTAGTGTTTTGATGTCTAGTTTCTTGAGTTCTTTATATACTTTGGAGATCAATCCTCTGTCTGATGTGGGGTTGGTGAAGATCTTTTCCCATTCTGTCAGCTGTCTTTTTGTCTTATTGAGGGGACATGACTTTTTACAGCAATAGAATACTCAGATTAACATTTCTCCAATCTCAGAAACAATCCATAAATTAACTTATGTTTTTGGGGAAAATATTAAAAGGTATTATCAAGAACAAGTCACTGACCATTCAGGTTGTACAAGAACAGGACACAACAGTTGCCGATCTTTCAAAGGCACCAATAGTCCTACCTTTAAGAGGGTTTACTGACAAACCTGTATGGTTTGAGCAGTGGCCTTTACAACAGAGAAACTGCAGGCCTTAGAACAGTTGGTACAGGACCAGATAAATGCTCAACATATTGAGGAATTGACCAGCCCTTGGGATTCTCCTGTATTTGTTATTAAAAAGAAATCTGGAAAATGGAGAATGGTAACAGATCTAAGAGCTGTTAATAATGTGATTCAGACAATCAGTTCTCTATAGTGTGGAATTCCTTTGCCTTCTCTGTTACCTAAAGGATGGCCTCTTATAGTTATTGATTTAAAAGACTGTTTCTTCACTATACCTTTACAAGAAAAATGCAGAGAAAAATTTACCTTCTGCTGCCTACTTATAATAATTCTCAGCCTGTTAAGAGATATTAATTGAAGGTTCTCCCACAGGGAATGTTAAATAGGCCCACCCTGTGCCAATATTTTGTACAATAGCTGTTAGAAATGATATGCAAGCAATTTCCTTAATCTATAGTTTACCATTACATGGACAATGTCTTACTAGCTGATTCAAATATAGTTACTTTTGAGAAAATGTTTGAAGAAAAGAAAATTTTGTCTTGTTGGGGATTACAAATTGCTCCTGAAAAAATGCAAAGAGGGGATTCTATTAATTATTTAAGATATAAAATAGGTCTATAAAAATAGGTCCCAAAAGGTGCAAATTAGGAGAGAGCAATTGTGGACGCTTATTGACCTTCAAAGATTGCTAGGAGACATTTCATATCTATAGCCCACTATTGAAGTATAAAACCAAGAACAGATTAATTTATTCAAAATGTTAAATGGAGAGGACTTAAATAGTTCAAGGGAATTATCAGCTGAAGCTGAAAGAGAATTGGCTTTGGTGGAAAAGAAATTCCAGGATGCTCATGTGAATCATTTGGATCCAGAGCTTGATTGCATTCTGGTTATTTTACCCTCTATACATTCATAAAAAACACCATGTCAATAGCAATAGTTTGAAAACAGATTTTTCCATCACTTGGCAAAAAGCCAGGGAAACTATTAGAAAATATCCTACTTGTTCTTCATACAAGCAAACCCCATTACTTATAGGAAGTAACCCAAAGGGTACTCAAAGGAATGAAATCTGGCAGATGGATGTGTTTCATTTTGTAGAATTCAGAAAAATTAAAATATGTACACTACATCATCGATACCTATTCAGGCTTTAAAAGGGAAACTGCTTTGAGTTGTAAAAGGGTGATTCTGTAATCAAGCATTTGTTAGAAGTTATGGCCATCATGGGAATACCTGTACAAATTAAGACTGACAATGCTCCATCCTATGTCTCTGGTAAAATGAAACAGTTCTTTTTTTTTTTTTTTCTTATTACAATATAAAGCATATTACAGGTATATCACACAATCCTACAGGCCAAGCAGTCATAGAAAGATCAAATCAAACTCCAAAGAATATGCTAAATAAACAGAAAGGGGCAATAAAGACCTCCTGAAATAGATTGCATAATGCTTTATTTTTTTTTATTTTTTATTTTTTTTGGTTTTTCGAGACAGGGTTTCTCTGTGTAGCTTTGCGCCTTTCCTGGAGCTCACTTGGTAGCCCAGGCTGGCCTCGAACTCACAGAGATCCGCCTGCCTCTGCCTCCCGAGTGCTGGGATTAAAGGCGTGCGCCACCACCGCCCGGCTAATGCTTTATTAAATGCTAATGAGAAAAGAACGACAGCTGTGGAGAGACATTGGATAATAGAAAAAACAAGGGATTTAAATCAGCCTGTATTTTTAAAGATGTGTTGACCTCAGACTATGACCAGGATATGTGTTACATTGGGGAAGAGGCTTTGTTTTTGTTTCTTCAGGAAAAGAAAAGCTACGGATACCATTAAAATTGATAAAGGTTTGATTTGAACGAGAGATACCTCTTAATTAAAAGAGGTGATTGTTCATCAACTGGCATGACCATTCAATTTAAATTAACTTTAAAACTAACAAATGTTTCTCATTTGATCAGATATAACTTGCCAAAAGAGAACCTCCCTTAAAGTTAGAGTTGGGGCAGGGTTTTGTTTTGGTTTTTCAGGAGAATGAAGACATTCTGCTAAGGAATCTGAAGATCATTGGACAAATGAGAAATCTGACAAAAAAGTATAAATCATCTAGAAAAAAAAACACCAAGAAAAAGAGCACATTGTCATATCAAGATATTACATTTCAAACAGAATAAAATTTCATAAATCTTCCCAAATGTTTGTGCTTTTTCTACAGACATATAATACAAATGGTCTTTTTGTTGTACCAATTAAAAATTAAAGCTGTCTTTGGAGTTGGAGTGTGGCTCTCTACTTCTCTAAACTCAAACATGCTTGTTAAAGTACAATAAAAAAATCTTTATCTCATGTTAGAAGAGTCACCTGATACATGATGGAAGAAAAACAAAAAAATTAAGGGGCTATTTTATTGTCACTAATTTCCTAATCTTTTGGTTTTATTTTGACTCTTCCATGCTTTTCTTAAGGTATAAATGTTACCTCAAAAGTTATAAGATTAGCCGGGCGGTGGTGGCGCACGCCTTTAATCCCAGCACTCGGGAGGCAGCGCCAGGCGGATCTCTGTGAGTTCGAGGCCAGCCTGGGCTACCAAGTGAGCTCCAGGAAAGGTGCAAAGCTACACAGAGAAACTCTGTCTCGAAAAAAAAAAGTTATAAGATTAATATATATTTAATTTTTGTCATAATATTAATGGTCATATACAGAACTGATTCTAGAAAAAGGCTTCACCTATCTTCCTATACATGATTTCAAATTTGAGTCTTTATCATGTAACTAGTCATTAAGTTTTTGTACTCTGGATGTATATAACAAATATTGATCCTTTAACCTCTTTGAGATCTTCTGTATATGATATTTACAATGTTTAAGTTTTCTACAATGAACCATGAATACCCCTAACAATTACTCTTGAAGTCCCCCAAAAAGATGATGGGGCCCCACAATGATTACACATGGACTATGACAACGTTGTTAAGCTCACAAACACTACCCAAAGGTTGGCTTTGGATTACAAACTTCTCAGGACAATTTTGAGGTGGCTAGCTGAGATGATACAGCCTCACCAGGATATGAGAGACAAACCATGCAATTCCCCATTACACAGAGACTGGAGAACAAATAATGCAGTTACCTCTCCCAGGACTTGACAATTAACCCAAATTTTTCAGTTCACCCCCAGAAAACAGAAAGTAAATTTAAGAACATGATGCCCACAATCCCAAGAGATTATGTAGGTGGTATTTGGTAGTTCAATGGGTTATGAATATTTGTCATTGTTTAGGGTGGTTGGTTACAAGTTGTATTGGCAATGGTCAGGAAAAAAGCTGATTACTGAATCTACTCTGAAAAGGAAAAATGGAGGGTATATATATATATATATATATATATATATATATATATATATAAAAAAAGGTAGATTATTGAATCTACTTTAAAAAAAGAAACTACTAGTTTTAAATATTTTACATTGTGGATTGGATTTTTGTATATTGCATACAAATTATGTATATTATACAAATTTGAGATTAATTTTGTTAGAACATACTGCATATACATTTTTAATCTTGTTCAATGTATTGTACCTATACAACTCATTTAACAATGTAATGCAAATTTCTAGTCCATAAAAGTTATTATTACAAACTAATTAGGATATAAAGAAATGCAGTTGGGCAGTGGTGGCGCACACCTTTAATCCCAGCACTTGGGATGCAGAGCCAGGTGGATCTCTGTGAGTTTGAGGCCAGCCTCATCTACAGAGCAAGATCCAGGACAGGCACCAAAACTACACAGAGAAACCCTGTCTTGAAAAAGAAAAAAAAAAAAAAGGAAAAAAGAAATGCAAGTTACTAGTTAGTCATTACAATTGAATCTGTAGTCATGTTAGGTATGTTTTCAAGTTCAAACATATATTTTAGATAGATAGGTCATTCTTAAACACTTCAGAGAACTACAGAATATGGCATTTAAGATGTCTTAATAACATAGATTCCTTTTTTTTAAAATGACAAGACATGTCTGCTCCTGGCAGCACCAATCTACTTCAGATAAGATGATGGGCATTGATGAAACTCCATATAGAATTTACTTTCTTTGTGACAAAAGTTAGCCACTGGGCAAGAAAATGTCCTGGCCTTGACTGCTGACAGTATGCTGTCCAAATGGGACAAGCAGGACACAAAAGAAAGGATTACTGAACTTTGCCAAGACAAGGTAGGAAAGCCCTTCAGAAAATCCTGCTTCACAGATAAGTCTATCAGATATGCCAGGCCTGTAGGCCAAAGACGGATGCCCCAACATTGCAGAGAAAGAGAGCAGCCTTCTGAAGCCAAATTCCTTTATATTTTGTATGTGTGGAGCTCTTTGAACTCCAACAAGTACTATGGCAGTAAGCCTGGAGCACTGGGCACAATCTTACCTAGGTTATGTGACTCAAATGCCTTCTCTTTAATACAGTGGTTCCAACTTTCCTAATACTGCAAACCTTCAAAGCAGTTCCAAGTACTCCTATATGTGTATCTGCACATAGGGGGACTCACCTGGAGTTGCACAGAGGATTAGTGTCTCAGTTCCTAAGATAATCAGAAATATGTGTTTTCCTGTATCTTAGGAAAACCCTATGAAAGTACGAGACCCACAGGTTGATAACTGCTGTTCTAATATCAATTTTCTGTTTATAAGTTTGGAGGAACACTTAATGGGTTCAGCACGTTTCATGAGACACTTTTCCTAGGGAGATGCAACATGCATATCATCTACTCACAACTGGGAACTGAAAACAGAGGCAAGGCCAACTTTTTGAATCAGAGAGCTTTATTGGAATTGCATACATGAATATGGGGAAGTACTGTAGGATATCTTTCTATATGCTGTGAACGTGTTGCTCTGATCAGTTGATAAATAAAGCCATTTAGCCTATGGCAAGGCAGCTTAGGGGCAGGCAGGAAATTCAAGCAGAGAGACAGGAAGGTGGAGAGAGACACCAGCTACTGTCTCCAAAAAACATGCCAGGAGATTGGTAAAGCCGTGGAACACATGACCAAATACTGATTAGTAGAAATGGGTTGATTTAAGATATAAGAGCTAGCTAGCAAGAGACCTGCCTTAGGCCATGCAATTGGTAATTAATATAAGCCTTTGTGTGTTTACTTGGGTCTGAGTTACTGAGGGACCGGGCAGGACACAGGAAAACTTCCAGCTATGTTTAGCTCCCCAATGTGGAGCAAGAATTTCCACCCAAAACCTGAGAAAGCTTTAAAAAAGATTCTAAAATGAAGCTTAAAACAGCTTCCTAGTGTGTCTCTCAGGCCAGCTGCAGCCTGCAGGCTTGAGCTACAGTGTGGCAGATTTGTGGCATGTGGGCTTGACCTGTAGCATGGTGGATTCCCACCACAGTACACAGAGGTGTCTCTAATCCATGGTGGATTTAGCTTTTGCTACTACAAAAAGGGTTACTGAAGTACATGCTGCTTGATAGAGACATAGACACACTGCCTTCCAGAATTGGCAGACAGCATGGCTCCCAGAGCTGATGG
>CABHPP010110602.1:0-12127 GCA_902168425.1 Peromyscus attwateri
TCCTTCTCTCCCTTTCGCTTTTCCTTCCTTCCTTCTTTATTTTTTCTTTTCTTGTTTTCAGTGTTAAGTCTCAAACTCAGGGCCTTGTGCATGCTAGGCAAGTACTTTAACACCAAGCAACAAGATTTTTTTCAATAGTGTTTCATTAATTTTAGTGCAGAAGCCTTCCTTTGTTAAATGCATTCCTTTAAGCGTATTATTTTTGATGTTATCACAGGTAAAATTATTTTTCTTCTTTTCATACAGATTGTTCATTGCTAATGTGTGGAATATATTTGGGGCTGGAGAGATGGCTCAGCAGTTGGGAGTACCTGGTTTGAAAGCATGAACATCAGAGTTTAGACCCCAGCACCCATGGAACCCCAGCTTCAAGGGGGACAAAGACAGGAGGGTCACAGGGGCTTGCTGGCTTCCAGCTGAGGTGACAAGACACAAGTCCCCACCCTCTTAAGAGAGGAGACCCTATTTCCAGAGGAATAGGCAGTGACAGACGAGGACACCTGTTTCCTTCTGACACCTGTGACACAGACACACAGAGAAAGAAATGTTAAAGAGAACACAGTGGCTTTCATATACAGGTTTTTTTTTTTTAATTGACCTTTAGATTTCTTTCTTTCTTTCTTTTTTTTTTTTTAGATTTTATTTATTTATTATATGTACAGTGTTCTGTCTGCACATATCCCTGCAGGCCAGAAGAGGGCACCAGATCTCATTACAGATGGTTGAGCCATCATGTGGTTGCTGGGAATTGAACTCAGGACCTTTGGAAGAACAAGCAGTGCTCTTAACCTCTGAGCCATCTCTCCAGCCCCATATATAGATTTTTATAAACTGGAACTTTGCTGGGCTTGTTCATTAGTTTTAATAGCTGTGTGTATATATGAATATGAATCCTACTGATTTTTATTTCCTCTGGAGCGCTTAGCCATGCATGAACTCTTACTCAATACATTTATGTTCACTGATCAATCCTAATATTCTTTTTTTATTATTATTTTTATTTTTTCAAGACAGGGTTTCTCTGTGTAGCTTTGGAGCCTGTTCTGGAACTCGCTTTGTAGACCAGGTTGGCCTCCAGCTCACTGAGATCTGCCTGCCTCTGCCTCCCAAGTGCTGGGATTAAAGGTGTGCGCTACCACTGCCCGGTGGCCTCCAATCCTAATATTCTTAATCATCTTTGGTGCTAGGGACAGAAGCCAGGGCCTCGTGCATGATCAGCACACACTGTGGCAGTGAGCAGCAGCACTTTGCCTGGGTCAATCTTTTAAAATGCCACTTTGCCCCGATGCCTTCTACCAGTGTCCACCTGTTCAGCAAATGATGTTTTCTTTCCTTTGCTCTTAATCCATAGGCTTGGGAACAATGGGCCGAGGCATTGCCATTTCTTTTCTAAGAGCTGGGATCCCCGTGGTCGCTGTAGAGTTGGACCCGAAGCAGCTAGATCTTGCAAAAAGGATGATAACTACCATCTTGGAAAAAGAAGCATCCAAAATGCAGCAGAGTGGCCACGCTCCAGTAAGACCCAAACTTAGGTTCTCCTCATCCACAAAGGAGCTTTCAAGTGTGGATTTAGTGGTTGAAGCAGTGTTTGAAGATATGAACCTGAAGAAGCAGGTCTTTGCTGAACTGTCAGCCCTGTGCAAGCCAGGAACCTTTCTGTGCACCAATACTTCAGCTCTGGATGTGGATGAGATTGCGTCTTCCACAAATTGCCCTCAGCTGGTGATCGGCACTCACTTCTTCTCACCAGCTCATATCATGAAGTTATTAGAGGTTATTCCAAGCCGATACTCTTCCCCCACTACCATTGCTACTGTTATGACCTTATCAAAAAAGATTGGAAAGATTGGAGTCGTTGTAGGCAACTGCTATGGATTTGTTGGGAATCGAATGCTGAGTCCCTATTACAACCAGACATATTTCTTGTTGGAGGAAGGCAGTAAGCCAGAGGATGTAGATGGGGTCTTTGAAGAGTTTGGTTTTAAAATGGGACCCTTTAGAGTGTCTGACATGGCAGGACTAGATGTGGGTTGGAAAGTTCGCAAGGGGCAAGGCCTTACTGGACCTTCCTTGCCACCAGGAACTCCTGCCCGGAAGCGGGGCAATAGCAGATACTCCCCACTTGCTGATATGCTCTGCGAATCTGGGCGATTCGGTCAGAAGACCGGTAAGGGTTGGTATCAGTATGACAAACCACTGGGTCGGATTCACAAACCCGATCCCTGGCTTTCCACGTTCCTGTCACAGTATAGAGCAACCCATCACATTGAACCGCGCTCCATCAGCAAGGATGAGATCCTGGAGCGCTGCTTGTATTCCCTTATCAATGAGGCATTCCGCATCTTGGGGGAGGGGATGGCTGCTAGCCCAGAGCACATTGACGTCATCTACTTGGATGGGTACGGGTGGCCAAGGCACAGAGGCGGGCCCATGTTCTATGCTGCCTCAGTTGGGTTGCCCACAGTTCTAGAGAAACTGCAGAAATACTACAAACAGAATCCTGATATCCCCCAACTGGAGCCCAGTGACTACCTGCGAAAGCTGGTTGCCCAGGGAAACCCTCCCCTGAAAGAATGGCAAAGTTTGGCAGGACCTCACACCAGTAAACTGTGATTTAGGCTTCTGCATCTTGCCAGACATGTTAGCATCTAATTTCAGATTGCTCTGATGATGATAGTGATGATGATGATGATGATGATGATGATGATGATGACAATGATGATGATGACTGGTCAGCAAAAGCTCCTCTCTATGTGTTTCTACCTCATGATTCTATTGGTCAGATTTTAGGAATGCATTTCCTATGCCTCTGAATGTATTTCTATCAGAAAAATTCAGTGAATATGTACTTACACTACTAAAAGAGTTCTCTTTTGACTTTTTGCCTTGTATAACAAAAATTTGTACAAAATGGTGATAGTAGAGTTATTCATAATAACCCCAAATTGACAACCCAGATATGCCTTAGCAAATCAACAAGAAGTGGCATATACATGAAATTGACAATTTTCAGCCATGTGAATACTTGACACACGTTGTCACATGATGCTGAGTTAGGGCACTGCTCTGAGTAAGAGGAGGCAGGCAGAAAAGGCCACACATAATCTGGATATAGATATGAAATTCCAGAATATACAGATCTGTGGACAGACAGTAGATGAGTGGTCTAAGACTATAATTGTTAGAAGTTAAAATTACTGCTGATGGATACAGAATATCTTTGGGGGGGGTGATAAAATTTTCTAAAATTACTCTAGTGGTGGTTCTGTAGTGCTACAAATATACCAAAACACAATAAGTTGAATGGTTCAAATGAACTATGTTGTCTATATATTATATATCTCAATAAAGTTAATAAAATTAATGGAAATAAGGCTTCTCATTATGTAAAAATGTTTCCATAGTATTTTCACCTATTGTAAGCAAAGTCATTGTAATTTCTGATGGAGAACTCTCAAGTGAATGGAGTATAAATATTCCATTGGAAAACAGCGTGGTGAGGGGTGGTAATGCCAACACAGGAGCATCAGAGGTTCAAGGGCTGGAGTAGGCAACAGTAGCTAGGTCATAGGCCCTAGGGGAAGACCTATACCATTCTGCTAAATGAAGATAGTATTTAAATGACTTCTGATGACTTTATTGCTATACCCATAGGTCAGTGTATCTAACAATCTTCTTCAGAGAAGTTTCTTGCACTACTTGGCAACTAGCACAGAGACCCCTCCCCACAACTGATCAATATGCAGAGAATTAAAAGACTGTGGAGTGTTCAACCCTAAATGGACATACATGCCACACCCCTCCCTACCAAAGCTCAGGGATTTTCATGGAAGAGGGGGGCAGAAAGAGTGTAAGAGGCAGAGGTGGTGGTGATAACTTCAAGGAAACGGTGTTTTCTGTACACAACAGAGCAGTTGCACATATAAGCTCACAATGATTGTGACAGTATGCACAACACTTCACAAAGATCAGGCCAAATCACAGCATGTGTTGGGCCCCATAAGACCTGGGCATGAGACCCAGTGTAACTTCCCGAGCCCAGCTCGAGTTTGGTGACCTGTCCTGGGACATGACTTCCACATACAAGTGACTCAGCACTACCCGACCTAGAATCACCTCTGCCTAGTAACTGCTGAGATGGCATCATCTCATTGGCCCGCTATCCTTACCCCCCCCCATCACCCCAACCTATATAAGTTCACTCCTGATGCAATAAAGCGAGTTCCTGCTTCGGCAAGACTCCTGGCCCAGTGTGCTGCTCTCCAGTGGATGGGGGAGGTCTGGGCCGTCTGACCCACCATCCCACTCAGCCCCAGGGAGAGACTGGCTGGGCTGGTCCTGCCTCCACCCTACCTGTCGGTCAGACCGACAAGCATGGAGACCCAACGTGGACACAAAATCCCACCAGTAGCCAAGCTTCTGGAAGAGGGAGAGTTGTGTAGGTGGAGTTTTCCTGTCTTGCAGCTGCTTTCAAATAATCACTCAGGGGCTTAATATTAATTACAATTGCTCAGCCAATAGCTCAGGCTTGTTACTAACAGGCTTATTACTAATCAGCTCATACATTTTAAGCTAATCCATATTCCTTATTTACGCTCTGCCACGTGACAGTACCTTTATTAGCATGGCACGATCATCTGCTCCCTCTGCGTCTGGCTGGTGACCCCAGACTCCACCCTTCCTCGTCCCGTCATTCTCAGTTTGACTTTCCCACCTAACTTTATCCTGTTCAGCTATAGGCCAGTCAACTTCTTTATTAAACCAATCATAGCAACATATATTCACACAGTGTACAGAAGAGCAAAGCAGAGTTGGTTTTCATTAATGGTGTGACACTGAGTAGGTTGACCACACTCCAGGGCAAGCTCTACTTCCAAAAGTAGTTGAGCAACACAAATTGGATTTGGGTTTTTTACAAAAAGAAAAAAAGACTGGAAGTTGGGTGGATAAGGAGGTGAGAGTTGAGAGGAATTGAGGGAGAGGGGGGTGAATATGGTCAAATTACATTGTGTGGAATTCTCAAAGAATTAATCAAAAGCTATTTTTTTTATCTCAACTCTAAATGGACTGAGGACCCCCATGTAAGACCTAATACTCTGAAAAAGTAGGACACATACTTTCAGTGACAGGCACAGGTAAGGACTTTCTGACTAAGACTCAGGGAATCAGACCAACAGTCAGCAACTGGGACCTCGTGGCATCTTACAGTAAAGGAAACTGTGAAGCCAGCGAATGGGCAGCACACACAGTGTGAGAAAGTCTTTGCCAGCTATACACTGAAGAGGATGAGTGTCTAGAATATATAAAGAACTCAGGAGTAAACGTTAAGAAAATAAACAACCCAATTTAAATATTGGCTGTAGAACTGGACAGGAAATTCTCAAAAGAAGAAATAGAAATGACTAGGAAGCACTTGAATAACTAGGAAGCCATCGGGGGAAATGCAGATTAAAACTATGTTAAGACTCCACTTCACCCAGTCAGCATGACCATCATCAGTAATACAGATGATAACAAAGGCTGATGCAGATATGGAGAAAGGGGGACCTTGCTATACTGATGGGGGTGTGTGCAGACTGGTGCAGTTTGGAAATTAGTATGGAAATTTCTTTAAAAACAAGAACTAGTGCTTCCATGGGAAACATGGTGGTATGCAGGCAGAAGTGGTGTTGGAGAAGGAGCAGAGAGTTCTGTATCTTGAGCCGCAGGCAGCAGAAGGAGACCACGAACTACACTAGGTGTAGTTTGAGATTATGAGACCTCAATGCCTGTCACCACAGTGACACACTTCCCGCAACAAGGCCACACCTCCTAATAGTGCCACTCCCTGTGAGCCAAGCATTCAAACACATGAGCCTGTGAGGGCCATACCTATTCAAACTATCTCATTCCACTACCTGGCCCCCATAGGCTTGTAACCTTAACATAATGCAAAATTCATTTAATCCAACTTCAAAAGTCTACACAGTCTATCACAGAGGGAGATCCCACAACCCCTTTCTTCTATCCCTGACTCTAAAGTCAGAACCACATGACCAAAGCTACCAAATTCTGCTGCTTGCTGGGGCTGGAACACAACCCCCCTCATTCAATTTACATTTTTATTAGCTTTCTGTTTTGATGCCTAAACTTGGCTGTCCTGGAACTTGCTCTGTAGACCAGGCCAGTCTTGAATTTAGACACGCAACAGCCTCTGCCTTCTGAGTGCTGGGATTAAAGGCATTTGCCACTACACCCAGCTCTAAACTTCAATTTCTTTTTACACATTGGAAACAGCTGGGTGAGGTGTTGCCTTGAGGTCACCACTCCCTTTATTCCATTTACCTCTTTAATCTGTTTATCTCCTTGAACACAGGACTCAGCTCCATTCCACTTCCCGGTGCCCCTTTTCTCCTCAATCTGTATATTTTGTATTTTTCCTTGCTCAGCTTGCTTCTTTTCATTATAAATTTTCATAAGAGTGACCACTAACAACCACAGGATAGAGTCTATACTAGGCTGCTTTGAGATTTCCTTTGCCAATACAATTAACCCAAAACTCTTCACTTTAACCTCAGGCAGAATTTTAGGACACGGGCAAAAAGCAGCCACATTCTTAGTCAAAATATCACAAGAACAATCTAATTTAGACAACATACTAAAATTCTTGTCCTCTGAAACCTCTTGAGCCAGGTCCCCACAGTTCAAATCACCCTCAGCACCACTGTTTTCCATGCTCATATGCCCCATTAAGCAGTGCCTAAAGCATTCCACTACTTCCCTAACCCAAAGTCCCCAAAACATGATAAGGTCTATTACAGCAATGCCCCACTCCTGGTACCAACTTCTGTCTTAGTTTGGGTTTTATTGCTGTGAAGGGACACCATGACCATGGAAACTCCTATAAAAGAAAACATTCAATTGGGGCTTGCTTACAGTTTCAGAGGTTTAGTCCATCATCATCATGATGGGAAACATGGTAGTACACAGGCAGACATGGTGCTGGAGAAGGAGCAGAGAGTTTTACATCTTGATCTCCAGACAACAGAAGGAGACTTGAACCACACTAGGTGTAACTTGAGTAGACCTCAATGCCTGCCCCCACAGTGACACACTTCCTCCAATCAGGTCACACCATCTCCAACAAGGCCATACCTCCTAATAGTGCCACTCCCTATGGGCCAAGCATTTAAACATGTGAGTCTGTGGGACCATTCCTATTCAAACACCACAGATGGGTTCTATTTATTGGGTGTTAAAGATAAAGGTCTAGGAGGAAAGAGTCTGGGACAAACATTTAGGGTGAAGTCTGCCTTTATAGCACAAGGAGGGTGAGGTCTGCCTCCACAGGGAGCAAAAAGATCACCAGGTCATTAACAATATCCACTCCCAGCTTTCTGATCAAGAAAACAAGTATTTTATCTCCTCCACTGAAGAGAAGCCCCTCCATGTTTAACATTTTTCATTTGCCTAGTGATTTTTGGGAAAAAAGACTTTTGTGATCCCAACATATCCTCCCTTCTAATTTTTAAAAGAAAAAATAGTGGCCATAATAGAGGCCATGGCAGAATACATTGCCTCCTTGGCTAGTCTAAAACTGTGGTCCTCAATTCACCCATCTCTAGATTAATTTCTGCTAATATTTCTTCTGTAATATTAGCAGTTTTACTAGTCATCACAAGTTCTCGGGAGAGCTCTCTTAATTCTATTGATTGGTTGCAAAGATTTATTGAGAAAAAATGGGTGTAATATGGCCTATTCCACATGACCCTTTACCAACAGTCCTTAGCATGGCAAAACAATCATGTGTCTCCTGTCACAGGTGTGTCTTTATCACCCCCTGACAAAACACATCTGGATTCTGCATAGACAAGCTGATAATTAACATGTAATGCAGTCATTAAACAGAACAGCGTCATTTTGGGAGTCAGTCGTACAGTAATGACTTTGTTGTTTCCTCAAAGTCTCAGACTGGTGAGTTAAAGTCCTGATGTCTCTCCAAGTTACCAGCTTACTCTTCCTCCTGGGATACCTCCTCTTGATAGGTTGGTTTGTCATCTGCCTTTAGATGTTTCATTCATCTGGTGGTCTCTGGATGCCCTGGGCAGATGCATCAGATCAGGAGCCATCTGGGACTTCATTCATTTTCCGAAAATACACAGGCATAACCTCACCTCAATGTTAGAACATCGGTCTCTCTCTTATTTGGCATTTGCTTTAGGTTGCGTCTCCTTTAGGGCAAGTGCTTCTGGGTAGCAGAAAAAGCATTATCCGTTACACACCTTACCTGTAGGACATAGAAAAAAAATCAATCTCAAACTTACTAGAAAACTTCCTCCTGGGTGGTGAGCTTTCATAATTCTGCCTGGGGAGAAAAGACACCAGTGGTCTTACCCAGTCCTGGACTCTACAAGCCGAAATACAACCTGCCCGGCAAGATGTCCCTGCTGATGCTGTAGTGGCATGACTGTTATGGGGGTCACAGATTTCTAATTGGATCTGAGACCTGCTTCACAGAAGGAATTTCATGCCTGGTACTGTCATCCTGGTCAAAAGCCCATGGATGGGAGGTCATAGGCCCTAGAATCTACTTTTGTTATTGTGCTAAGTGGTCTTGCTCGCAAACTGCCTTCTAAATATTTATGTTTACAACCATAGACTTGGCTTCTCTTAGCTTTGGTCAGAGAGGCTTCTTTTTAAAGTGGGGAGCAGCCAGTGCAGAAACACATAACTAGTCAAAGTGCTGAGAACAAGAGACTGAGTGCTCAGCCCTTAATAGGACATCTATATTAACCCCACTACCACCAAGGCTCTGGGAACACAGCAGAAGAGAAGGCAGAAAGAATGTAAGAGCTGGAGTATGGGAAGACATGCTACAGGGTGCATGTTCTTTCTGGTCATGACATGCTATTGCAATCATGGACTCACAGAAGCTGTGGTTGCCTACAGAAGATCAGGCAAGCAAAATCTCAGCATAGGTGCTCTCCAGGCCCCACCCATCACTGAGAAGCTACTGGCAGTGCATGGTTGTTGGAGAGGGAGAATTATCCTACTTTGAAGTGTGGTCAGGAGCCTGGACTCAGTGGGCTATCAGAGAGAGAGGCAGACAGACAGACAGACAGAGACAGAGAGTTGGGAAGGCCTGTGTTGGAGGCATTGGGAGAATAGGAGTAGGGAAATAAGAGGTAGATATGATCATGTTTCATTGTATACAAGAATGCAATTCTCAAAAATAAGAAAAATTAGAACGCCTTATTTTATTCATTTTATTCTACCTAGCCTCTAGTTTATGCATGAGCATTTGTGTGTATTTCTCGAAAGAGGTGCCATATTTGATACCATATTCTCAAAAGTGTCTATGACCCACTAAGGATAAAGCACCAATACTGTATGTGTAAAATGGAGACAGGACCTTGGGTATTCTTATTTTACATCAAGTAAAATGGAAGCAATCATAATTTCTGTGACCTGCTAACGACTGAATGCAATATAAAGTTCTTTAGGCTATTCTATCCTGTCCTTTAACATTTTTTTTATTATTTTATTTTGGTTTTTGGAGACAAGGGTTACTCTGTGTAGCCCTGGCTATTCTGGAATTCACTCTGTAGACTAGACTGGCCTCGAACTCAGAGAGATCCGTCTGCACCTGCCTTCCCAGTGCTGGGATTACAGGCAGGTGCTACCCACCGCCTGTCAAAAATCATATTCTTAAAGGGTGGATTTTATTGTTAATTTTAAAACTATTCATCCGCAAAAAGAAAAATTGCGAATGACATTTAAAAAATTGGTAATTCACACTGATAAAAACTATATATTAGAAACCCCCTGGAAACCTAGCTGGCAACTACAACTTTTTTATTTATTTATTTATTTTTTTAAATTACACTCATGATATTCATTAATTAAACTCATGATATTAATCACATTTGTGGTATTCATAGATTACATTTGCAATATTCATTCAATTATATATATATATATATATTTTTAAATTTTAAATGCTGAATGTCATTTATTGAAGGGGGGAGGAGGTCTTAAATACAGGCTTACAGCACAATGGGAGGACCCCAGAGGGCAGAAGTTCACTACTGATGTTTTACAATCTTGCTTCTAATCTGTTAACACCCATTATTCAGGATACACAGACAAGGAACTTCCCTTAAGCATTCAGGAGGGTGGAACCCAGCAGGGAATTAGCATAGGGAGGATCTCAAGGTCAAGGTGCGCAAGCAAGGCAGCAGTTACCCAAAACGGGGGCCAGGGCCCTACAGGTCCCCCTTTTATTAAAAAATGAGCTTCTGACTTGGGTTGCGTGGGACATCAGCAGGTCACCTTACCCGTCATGGAGACACCTGTCCAGGCCACACAGGCGCTCTGTCTTAGGTTGGTGAACGCCCCCCAGGCATTACCCGTCTCTGAATACTCATTTTCATACAGGCTCAATCATGGGTGAGCTGCATAGTTAACTGCTGCCAAAGATCTCAAAGTGGCGCTGGGCTTGCAATCTGTGTGTTCGATACAGAAAAGACCAACAGAGGTCCTGTCCCACCCATAGCCAGTAGGCTAAAGGCATCTGAGCCATTCCCTTCCTTAACCCATACTGTACGTTGGTGTCCTTGTAAGATAGTATCCCAAAAGCAACTGGAACTTGAGTTTATAAATTTATAATTTTCAAAGCCAATTGAGATGTACATAGCTACTGAATTAAATTTATCATGCCCAATAGAATGAAAGATTAACTAACTGTGGTAGCTACTTTTGTTGCCAGGGTCTCCATTGTGCTAGCTGTAGTAAGCAATTATGAAATGGTAATCCCAGAAAGAGTAGCAGTGGTGGGCGCCATTGCTATAACAGCAACAGCGGCAGCAGCAATGTGACTACCACTTTAAAGATGAGACTAATGAAGCCGCCCAATCAAAAAGGTCACCGTGCATGTGCGCTCTGGATGCTTCCTGTCCAGTAGTATCACGTGGGTGGGGGGAGCACCTGCGGTCTGTGGTTTTGAGTAATCGCTAAAATTTGTAGGATCTCATACTTGTCTTTAAAACAGACCAAACTTTAAAACCTACCAGAATGCTGTGAGTCTCTGGATGACGTGAGCCTGTTGGTAGCCATTGGCGAGATTAATTCAAGTCAAGCATTCTAGATTATGTTTAAAAACACTTTGCTGCAAAACCAGAATGGTTCCCAACCATCCTCGGTACCGTCCTCACCTGCTTATCCTGAAGCCTTTGCATATCTGAGTTCAACAGCCACGTGACACCACTTCCGGAGAGAACAGCAGCTTTGCGACATCCCCATGCTGCACACCAAGGGGTTTCAGCCAGATAGAAATAATGAGATGCAGAGTTGTGCTTCCCGCCGGGGCTCTCTGGCAGTTTCATACCCTAAATTCTTTCTTCTGTTGTTATCCAAAGTTTTCTGTGTAACAGTTGGTGGACAGTGGGGGGTGGGGTGGGTGGTGTCCGCCTTGATTGGTTCTTCAGTGGAGTCAAGTATTTAGGAAGGGATTATATTTTGCTTGTTCTCTTTAATATTTGTCTGTGGAGACTAAGAGAGAGGAAATTGGGGAGAGGGTTGAACAGAGCTCTGTATTCTTATCCTATGGATTTCAGGCATTTCAGCTGCCAGGTTTACTTGTTCTCTTCCACCGGACTTAGAGAAACCTGGCAGAAAGTGCCTGGAGAGAGCCGCTTCCAGGAGGCTGAGCTCTTCAGAGCAGAGCTAATGAGCTGTGTCATGTGCACATTTTCATTGTAGCTAGGGGCTATTCCACCCTCTCCCAGAGGACACAAACCGTTGCTATTTCTAGGCAGAATGTGATGTCCTTCGGGTGAGGTTAGAGCAAAACTGCCTCCCAATTACAATCACACTTGGATTTCAGAGCATGCAGAGATCTTGGGGGTCGTTTTTAGAACTTGGAAGAGAATGATAGCTGATACCTGGTATTTCTCTGACAGTAACTGGCTCTGCTTTTAGTTGTGCACATATTTGCCATACTATAAAAATCTTGATTAGTTTCTAATATAGCAAACTGTGAGCATACTGATGTTCTAGACAGTGGACTGTAAATAAAGGGGTGTGGTGGCAGCTCCTGGAAGCTACCTTCTCAGTCCAACAGTGTGCATCCTACCTACCTTCTCAGTCC
>CABHPP010110602.1:17718-43383 GCA_902168425.1 Peromyscus attwateri
CTATATTGTTGTAGCATGAATCTTAAATGGTCTTATTAATGAAAACAAACCTGGAGCTGGGTATTGGGGTCAACGCTGGAAGATCAGAGGAGCAGAACAAGCCACAGCTACCTCACTTCACCAGTTCCTCAGCTGATCCTGTTTCCTCAGGCTGCAAGCCTTTGAGTCCTCATCCAAATGGATCTCAGCTGAACTGCTTCTCGAAAGCCTAAAAGCTTAACCAGCTAGTTCCTGGTCCTCGCTTTTTATATACCTTTCTGCTTTCTGCCATAACTTCCTGGGATTAAAGGCGTGAGTCACCATGCCTGGCTGTTTCCAGTGTGGCTTTAAACTCACAGAGATCCAGGCAGATCTCTGCCTCTGGAATGCTAAGATTAAAGGCATGTGCTACCACTGTCTAACCTCTATGTTTAATATTGTGGCTGTTCTGTTCTCTGACCCCCAGATAAATTTATTGGGATGCACAATATATCAATATATCAACCACAAATTTTTTGTAATCTCAAAAAATTAAATAAATAATTTTTTTAAAGCCCACCTTAAAGTTTGTTCCCTTGAATCACTTGTTCGCAGCTTTCTTGGACCAGGATCTCTCAGGAAAGCCTCTGAGGTCTGGATGTCCTTGCAAATTCGGCTGGTGAATGTCCTTCTGGTGAATGTCCTTCTGGTGAATGCTCTTGGGAACTACACTTGTGAGGGAGCCAAGAAAGTGAGGTGGACAGAAAAAAAGATGCTGGACTGCGATGCAAATGCTAAGGAAGCTGCAGCGGTCCCCTTGGGGACCTGTCAGTCTCGGGATGACCTTCAGAGGTGTCCCGAATTGAGTCAAGGGAGATGAATGTTCACTCCCCACTTTGGGCTTTTGTATATATGTGTTGTCCCTAGGAAAGGAAGGTGACACTGGACACGCCTTCAGCTGAGGTAATATTCTTGGAGGAACTCAGATTCTTTTCTCCTCCCTAGTATGCTCAGCAGTGGGGATACTGAAAAATAGAATCCAGATAGTTCTGTCTCGGAGGCCAGCATTGCTTTAACTGGATTTTATCTCCAGTTTTTCTATTCATGAGAAACTCAGATCTCCCTGCTTTTGCTCACCCGGGCTCTCGTCCATGTGTGGTGTCCATTGTCTCTCAACTCTCCAGGCCCTTCTTGTTGGCCTTCTAGAACTCACAATTTATAGCCACGACACCTGGAGTCTCAAATGTTCCTTGTATGTTCATTCACCTTGGCAAAAATCTTTAGAGAATCTGATCAGGGCTCCAAAGAATAGCTCGTCTGTCAGCTTCTGAAAAACTGAGACATATGACAGATCAACGGTGAAAGCTAAAACGTCACCAGGGGTTCTAGGTGTAGGGATCCTGTCAATCTGGGACTATTGCACTGGATAATCTGCCCCCAACATGGTCCCAGTGGCACTGGACCACGTTTACAATGTCATCTTTTCTATAATTTAGATCTGGAATGTCCCCTGAAGACCCATGCGCTAAAAGCTTGGTACCTGGCCTGACCCTCTGGAGTCTAAAAGGTAAGACATAGAATATCTTAAGTCACTGAGGCTGTACCCTTGAAAGGAATGTTGGGAGAGTCCTCAAATCTGCTCTACTCCCTCTGTCCCCTCCAACATGTCCACGAGTTGAACAGCTTTGCTTCATCACATATCATGGTGTGTTACCTTCCCATGGACCCAAGAGCAGTGGGGCTACTTGCTATAGGCTGAAATCCCCCCAAACAGAGACAAAGTGAACCTTCTCTCTTATTCAGTTGGTTAACTCAGGCACTTGCTGGTGTAACAGAAAGCTGATTAAAAAGGTAATTCTTTACCTTTTGCATGGAAGTTGTCTCTGGACCTCTTTAGACACAGGTACTGTATCCATATAACCAGAAAGGGGAAAGCAGGTGTTAGACACTCAAAAACAGACAAGAAGGCAGAGAATGTAGCACGTGCCGTGTGCAAATGAGTGGTGTTTGTCCTGGGACTCAGAGAGAGAGATGGCCAGGAAGGATGGACTGCCCACCCACGTCCTGGAGGCCATCCTTTACACTATCCCATCCTTCCAGATGACTGTCCTGCTCCTGCTGTTCTCCCAAAGTTTGTCACCTCTTCTCCTCCATCTCAGCTGGTGTCCTCAACGCCCTTACCGGAGACATCAACCATCAGACGTCCGTGTCCAGGAGCTGCAGCCACACAATGCAGGAGGTGGTGGTTAGAGGGTTCCTATTCAAACCCGTCCCCCATCTCCCTGAGAATAAAATGAGATCGAAACACACAACAACAGCAAGGCAACAGTGTGTTTATGATGCCAAGAGGCCCCACGCAATTCAGCCCATGGCTCCTCTAACCTCATCTCCAGCTTCTCTGCCTGGCTCATTCTGCCACAGCAAACTAACTTTTTTGATGTTCTCAGTTCATGCCAAAGAAGCTTTCACCTCAGGACCTTTGCACGTCCTATTCTGTGCACCCATCCCCTCAGCTACTGCACAAATTCCTCCTCTTGTTCCTTCTACTTCAATCTCTCCCTGTTGGAACAGCCTTCTCTAACTCACCCGCATAGAACATCAGTGACTGCCTTTGCAACATCCCCCCAAGCCCCCCATCCACCCACACCCCCACACCCCCACACTGCAATTTTCACAGCACAGTTGCTGTCTGACTCTGTACACATTTGTTATTTGCTTATCCTCTGTTTTCTCTTGGATTATAAATTAAGATTTTTTATCCTTTATTTTTATGTTTTAATGTGTATGGGTGTTTTGCCTGCAATATACATCTGTGCAAACTTCTGGAGGTCAGAAAAGGGTATGGGACCCCCAGGGACTGGAGTTGTAGAGAGATGTAAGCCACAGTGTGAGTGCTGGGAATCGAACCTTGGTACTCTGGAAGAGCAGCCAGTGCCATCTGTCCAGCCCCTGAAAGCAGGCACTTGGGGTGTTTCCCCTGCTGCTGTGTCTAGAACACAGAGCAGTGTCTGATATAGAAGATGTTCAGTATTTTGGTTGAGGAAATGATAATTCTGGTTTAATGTCTCATTTTAGGCTCACTATTCCAAAACACCCCATGTTTGTCATATTGGAGACTAGTCCAGGCCTTTACTAAATTTCTAGTGTCTACATAAAAACCATAGCTCCCACTTTAACAGGAATAAGAGACAGTTTATTCTGGAGCCATTATGAGTGACCATGGCCCAGAAACACAGATTTAGGTTATCCAAATTCCATGTTCCAATGTGGAAGCTGTTTCACTGTTTTGTTTTTTTAACAGTTTTATAAAACAGAGAAAGTCATACATACACCAAGGCAACTTTAAAATACATTGGTGGGTACACAGAGGTGGGTACAGCAAGATGCAGGAGCTATTCTATAGCCCAAGATTCTATCTGATAACATCATTCTTAGCTCTTGGATTGGCAGAAGCTAGTGTTCTGCTCAGTTTATAACTCTGACGAGCTTTTTATTTATTATCATGAAGTGTTAGTTCATATAGAGTGGGGAAGGCATGGCTGTTCCAGAAGCCAAAAGCAGCCCAACATAAAGTAATTAGCCTCTGAACCTACAAAATGCCAGTCTCTCCACAGTACTGAGATCCCAATTGGTCCATCAGTCTCTGCAGACACAGAAATTCCTCTCAGGAGTTTATGTTCAGAGAAAGACACAGTTTCTTTTCAGGATCTTTCATTCACACTGGCTGCCTGAGCATCTGTAGCATCTCATGATGAATAGCTGGAAAATTGAACTTAGTAAGTATGATAGACAGAAACCACTTCCTACCAGAGCGGGAGTTTTTTGCTGTCCACTAGATAGTGCTGTTGAGCAGTTTCCATAAACATTGCAAGTTGAGGTTTCATTTTTAATCAATAGAGTATAACTCACCTGTTCAGCAGTGTTTTTCTAAACTAACATGTTTTATAAATTTAGACAGACTTTTATAGGGCTCTTGAGACTTGTTGGGGGGGGCAAAATTTGGGTTACTTTCTTAAGTAATAGGCAGAATGACTAGGTGGATATTAGTAATAGAATTTCAACAATCATCATATATCTGATAACTCTTAAAGTGTGTGCATGTGTGTCTGTTTGTGTGCGTGCACACGCAGGCCAGAGGTTAACATCAGACATTTGCCTTTACCACTCAACATCTTATTTGTTTGTTTGTTTGTTTGTTTGTTTTTGAGACTGTTTCTCACTGAAACTGGAGCTCAACAATTCAGGAAAGCTAACTGGCCACCTCCCCATCCCTTGTTTTCCATAAGGATTTTAAAAATTGAGAGGTGGTCTTCTTATGTAGCACAGACTAGACTCAAATTCATGATCGCCCTGCCTCAGCCTCCCAAATACTGAGCTTATAGGGATATACCCAGCCAGCTTCTGATACCCCTTCTCAGACCGAAAAAAGACCTGTGTGGCAGGTAAGTGTAGATGGCATCCTTTATCAAAGAAGCTTCTTTTTGTAGTTGATGGAAAACACTACAGGAGTGGTTCTCAACCTGTGGGTCAGGACCCCTTTGGGAGTCAAACAACCTTTTCACAGAGGTCATCTAGGATGAGCAGAAAACAAAGATATTTACATTCTGATTCATAGCAGTACCACAATTACAGTTATGAAGAAGTAACGGAAAGAATTTTATGATTGGGAGTCACCACAACATGAGGACCTGTATTAAAGGGTCTCGGCATTAGGAAGGTTGAGAACCACTGCCCTACAGAACGCCCCAACTAGTCAAAATGCTGAGAACAACTGACTGTGAGGTGCATTATCACAGCTAAGGTGCATTACCGCAGCTGAGGTGCATTGCTGCATATTTATAACAGAACCCTTACACCCAAGACTTGGGGAACACGGTGGAAGGGGAGTTGGAAAGACTGTAAGAGCCAGAGGACCCAGAAGTCTGCTGCAAGACCGAGTCTTCTAACTATGACAGGGAATCTCTGCCCATGAAATCTAAACAATATGGCCGCATAAACAAGACCTGAGCAACGGCAACACCAACTGACTTGCCATGGTGGATGGAGCCCTACCATGGGGCTCCACCCTTCAGTGAAGAGCTACAGGAAGTTAGAGACTGCCAAGAAAGGGGGAGTTAGCCTTCCCCAGGCATGAGCACCCTAAGTTGTTATTCAGCCTCAAGTGGTCAGCCCTAAAAACGTACATACATACAAGTGTAGCGAGTCTTTCTCTGTCCTGCCACCCAGCTCCCAAATACTGAGACGGAGACTTATTATTAATTATGAAAGCTGTAGCTTAGGCTTGTTCTTAACTTGCTTTTAATAACTTAAATTAACCCATTTATATTAATCGATATTCTATCATGTGGCATTACCTCTCTTCCATCTAGCATCTCCTGTTTCCTCTCCATGTCTCCTGGCTTCTCCTGCCCCTCGATTCCTCCTGCTATCCCCAGAAATCCTGCCTGTAGCTGGAGTTTTTTCTCCGGGTCCCACCAAGCCCCTGCAGTCCGACAGCCCACTTATAAAATAAACACACAGATGCTTATATTATTTAAACTGTTTGGCCTAATGGCTCAGGCTTCTAGCTGTCTAGTTATTACATCTTAAATTAATCCATTTCTATAAATCCATACCTTGCCACATGGCTCGTGGCTTACCGGCATCTTTACATGCTGCTTGTCATGGCGGCGGCTGGCAGTGTCTCCCTCCTCAGCCTTCCACTTCCTACAATTCTCTTCTCTGCTTGTCCCGCCTAACTTCCTGCCTGGCCACTGGCCAATCAGTGTTTTATTTATTGACCAATCAGAGCAATTTGACATACAGACCATCCCACAGCACCTGCCTATACCTCCTGCCTAGCTATTGGCCATTCAGCTCTTTATTAAACCAATCACAGCAATATATCTTGACACAGTGTACAAATATCCCACAACATACAAGCAACACTAAATAGACTCAGTAGGTTTGATCTATACATTTATTCACACATATACTTCTGATAATAATAAAATAAGAATAAGAGGGTGTTGTGGGCTGAGGTTGTTCTGAGATTCACCAGTCTGGCTCAAGTCTTGGTTTTAGTCAATTAGAGGCTTATTATTAAAAAGAGACTGTCCAGGACCAAGCTAGAGAGAGTTCTCTAGGTAAGGCCCTGGCTATTGTGAGCTAAAGGATTCTAAAGGCAAAATCCATAAACTTACAATTTTGGGGAGCCAACTTAGCTCATATCCTGCCTAGGTGCAGGCAAGTCTTGACTTTGTAAGACATCCAGCAGGTGCCTCAGGCACCCAAGCAAGTAAGCATTTCATACAAAAGTAGGACTCACCAGTCAGCCTGTCTAATCTTGTGACCCATTACCTTGTAGGAATAGCTGAGGCAGTGAAATATTTTGCAGCTATCAGCGATTTTTTTTTTTTTTAAAGAATAGCCCACCTGCACCAGGAAGTGGTCCATCTCGGGTCAGCTGACAGGGTACTTTCAAAGTAAGGATAATATCCTCGCGGCTTCTACGAGATAAAAACAGTTTTGTTTTTACAAGCATAGCACAGTAAATTTTCCTCTAAGCATAATGTTCACCATCACAGAGGCCATGAATTTGAAAGGGAGAGGAAGAAATAGAGGATTGGAGAGAGGCTATGGAAGGGGGAACAAGCAATTATACTGTAAAATGTTAAGAATCTAACATAAAACATACAAAAGAATATTCAACACAAGGGTAGGGTAGACACAATGTGAATATAGTACTTATGTATGAAATTCTCAACAAAGTCAATAAAAGAAATGTAGAAAAAAAAAGAATATTTAAACACAAGGGGAAACGTGTGAAATCTCTGTAATTTTCCTGGGGCACTTGTTCAACCATAAGAGAATAGAGCAAGGCTAGGATGATAGCCCAGACATGTGCTTAGCATCTGCCAGGCCCTTGATTTGATTCCAATGAACACACACACACACACACACACACACACACACACACACACACACAGGAGAGAGAGAGAGAGAGAGAGAGAGAGAGAGCATAATAATACCATTTTGATTTTTGAAACTCCATTAATTATTCTTATATGAGCTGTGAAAAGATGGTTTTAAAATCTGGTCAAGGATTTACAAATAATTAACAGTGGCATTTCTGGTTCTTTCTATAGTGATGATTTTTCTAATAGACAATCAACTCAGGATTGTCTAATGCCCACGTTAGAGCAATGTAACAATTTCATCCTCGGTAAAATATGGCAATTAATTCAATTAATCTTAAGAGCCGCTAATTTCAAAGGAAAAATGTGGTGATAGAGGTGATTGGATTTTGTAGCTTGCTACACAATTGAGCCTTTCACTGAAATTTGAGGGTTCAGTGAACTCCTGCTTTATTGGAGTACTCGTGGGATCCTGCCGAGAAATGGCCATTGCAATTTATTTTCTAGATTAAGCTCCAGTTTCCTTCCCTTCTGCATGCTGATTTTTCATTCCACCTTTTAATCATGGCTACTTCCTCCCAGAGTTGGGATGAGAAAATAGGGGAGGCATCATTTATGTAATCACCTCTTTATTGCCTGCATCCATTTGCATGTGTTAGAAAGCATCTGAGAGGATGAGGAGGCACCCCAAAGAGGTGAGAGAGCAGAACTGGGGTGGTGGTCGGGACTTCCCAACGATCTATGAGGGATGAGGATGGTAAAACGATACAGAAGCGGAAGAGCGGACATCGAGCTTGACTGCAGTGGGGCTGCTGGAAGGGAGACTGTGAGACCCACCCAAACAGCACCAGAGGGGCCGCTGGGAGACCTTAAGACTAACAGCGTCAGAGGGAGGGAAAGTGGGCAGCATGTGAAGCCCAGTCCACCCTTTCTCCCTTCATCTACAGCTAACGTTCCCTCTACTCGGTGCCTTGCCTGGACATGGGGTGGCCGGAGCTTCGGGCAGAACATTAACAGCTGTTTGTCGAGCAGCTGACGGGCGAGGTTGCCACAACACAGAGAACCCTTTCTTTATCCGCGGAAGGAGCAGGCAGTGGCTATGAGAGGAGCCTTGTTTGGGACGTCTTAGCCCAGTTGTGTGGGACCTCTGTGTAGCACATTACAGAGCAAAGAGGGCTGCACGAAGAACAAGAACCTCAAGTGTTAGTGTGCCTTTCACGTCCTGCGAAGTGACACCACCTGGCTATGTCCGCTCAGTTCCGAGACTAGCGCTGGCTTGGGCAAGGAGTGAGCTTGAGGAAGGTTCTTAGAGGAACAGTATTGGTGAATTAGAGGAACAGTTATGAGAGTAACTGCCAAACTTTAAAAAGTGCACACTTCCGGCTGGGTGGTAGTGGTGCACGCCTTTAATTCCAGCACTTGGGAGTCAGAGGCAAGCGGATCTCTGTGAGTTCGAGGCCAGCCTGGTCTACAGAGTGAGTTCCAGGACAGGCAGGGCCACACAGAGAAACTCTGTCTTGAAAAGCAACAACAACAACAAAAAATTGCATACTTTTGTAGATAGACAAGAGTAAGAGAAATGGGGAGAGAGAAGAGCACTCTTGACATAGTTCACCACATCCATAATTATTGATTTTGTCATAGGACAAGTTCACACTACCCTTACTATCGCATTATTCTAAATAATCTCTGTGTACTAACTCAGTTCTCATAATAACCCTGTGTCCAAGTGCTACTGTCTCCATTTTGATGATGAAATTGAAGCACAAGGCCGATTCTTTTCCACAGGCAAACTCAAGATTCTCACCCAGGCAATCTGATACAAAGAATTGCTTTAACTACCATGCCATGAATGTATAGCATGTGTGCTATGGTAGCCATTCCAACAAATTAAAACATTCTGTCATAGAGGAAGGCTCATTAAAAATCAAGAAGTTTCAGATCCCAATGTGGTGGCATAAGCCTTTAAACAGAAAACTCAGGAGGCAGAGGCAGGTGGATCTCTGTGAGTTCCCCGCTAGCTTGGACAGCATAGTGACTCAAAAACAACCCCATCCAAAGAATCATTGAAACATTCCATCCTAGAGGGAGGATCATCAAGACTCATTAAGTAAACAAATGTGGCAAGACAAGGAAAATATACAACTCACAAGTTTCATGAAGTTCCTGAAACTTAGAAGAGTCACAAAGTTTCAACCCTCAAGGTTATAGAAGCAAAAACACCTGCTGGGGAGAGGAGACTCTGACCTGTGGAGCTTCCTGAAATTCACTGGAGGTGCTCTGGGAGCTCCAGGGATGCAGTTTTCATTTGTCATCACCCAGGCTGGGGTGGGCTTTTTAGTGATTCAGCTACCTTTGAGTCATCTGTGTTTCTGTAAGTAACCCTTCACTCATACTCACTCCTGTATGTAATCCCAATACGTTCATTGGTTCTCTAAGTTGGGTGAAATCAATTCCTTTCTTTTTATGTGTATGAATATTTTGTCTACATATAGGTTCACTATGTGCATGCTTAGTGTCCATGGAGGTCAGAAAGGAGCATTGGATCTCCTGAAACTGGAGTTACAGATGGTTGTGAGCTGCCATGTGGGTGCTGGGAATTGAACCCAGGTCTTCTGCAAAAGCAACAAGTGCTCTTTACCACAAAGCTATTGCTCCAGCTCCTAGGATTATTTATTTGGTCTGTCTTTGGTGCCCTATCTGGGATGATGGGCATTTGTTCACATTCTTGGTTGTTACAAAGGTAAAGATAAAAAGAATATAAATAGAGTTTCAGTATTTTTTTCTTTTTTTATTTCTTTTTTTTTATTAAGAGATTTTCTATTCATTTTACATACCAACCACAGATTTCCCCTGTCCTCCCTCCTCCCGCCCCCTCCCTCTTAATTTCTTTCTTTCTTTTTTTTTTTTAATGCCAAATGCTGTTTATTGAAGGAGGGAGGAGGTCTTAAATACAGGCTTACAGCACAATGGGAGAACCCTGGAGGGCAGAAGTTCACTACCGATGTTTCACAATCTTGTATCTAAGCTGTTAATGCCCATTATTTGGATACACAGACAAGGAACTTCCCTTAAGCATTCAGGAGGATGGAAACCAGGAGGGAATTAGCATACAGAGGATATCAAGGTCAAGGTCAGCAAGCAAGGCAACAGTTACCCAAAACGGGGTCCAGGGACCTACAGGTCCCCCTTTTACTAATAAATGAGCTTCTGACTTAGGTTGCATGGGACGTCAGCAGGTCACCTTACCCGTCATGGAGACGCCTGCCCAGGCCACACAGGCACTCTGTCTTAGGTTGGTAAGCGCCCCCCAGGCATTACCTGTCTCTGAATACTCATTATCATACAGGCTCAATCATGGGTGAGCTGCAGAGTTAACTGCTGCCAAAGATCTCAAAGTGGCGCTGGGCTTGCAATCTGTGTGTTTGACACAGAAAAGACCAACAGAAGTCCTAACCCACCCATAGCCAGTAGGCTAAAGGCAACTGAGCCATTCCCTTCCTTAACGAGCCTTACTGCAAGTTGGAGTCCTTGTAAGATGGTATCCCAAAAGCAAATGGAACTTGAGTTTATAAATTTATAATTTTCAAAGCCAATTGAGATGTACATAGCTACTGAATTAAATTTATCATGCCCAATAGAATGAAAGATTAACTAACTGTGGTAGCTACTTTTGTTGCCAGGGTCTCCACTGTGCTAGCTGTAGTAAGCAATTATGAAATGGTAATCCCAGAAACAGGAGCAGTGGTGGTCACCTTTGCTATAACAGCAACAACAGCAGCAGCAATGTCAAATTCTCTTCTGGAGTATGTGGGCATCCAGTATTTTTTTCTTTATCTCCAATGGATTATCCTATTTTTTTCCATTTTAAAGACCACTGTTTGAGAATTTGGAGCCCTAGGAAAAGAGGTCAACCAGGACAGGCCAACATGGGAGCTGTCCCAGCTCACCATTAATTCAGGTGGTGTCCAACACTTTGCATTACTATGTGCCCTTTTAAACACAGAATAGGTCTGCAGGGGGTCATACCTTTAGTATGCAATGATTGAAAAAGCACATGATGATTAAAGCTATTAAATATTCAATGACTATTCATCCTATAGCATTGATACTATGTAATAAGAAGTAATATGCAAGTCATATTAATTTGGGGGACTAGTTAAGTACTTAGTACCCACAAGGATTTACCTACTTGTTATAGTAACCTGTTCCTAGGTTTGCAGTAGTTTTTCTGGTTGGTCAAAAGGGCTTGGTTCAGGAACGAGCCAGAAATGAGCTTAAATCCCTATTCTGCATGTATGATGTGAGCTCAGCAATGGATGCTTGGTGCCAGAGGATATGCGAAAAGAAGGCAGCATACCATGATCATTTGCAGGTGGAACGTATGTGAAATGGCTCTGGTGCATCCTAACTCAGTAATAAAGGATGGTCATTTTCTGAATGGTTTCTATGAAGCTAGCAAATCTTAAAATTTAGGGTGTGACACTGAACAGGCCATTTCCGACATCTGGGGAAGACTGAGTGCAGTGGCCTATGCCTGTAATCTCAGCACCTGGGATACTAAGGCATGAGGATAAAATTCACAAGATCAACCTGAGTGCTTCAGACAACAAGGCCTTGTCTCATAACAGAAACAAGTAAAACCCATGGGAAAGCACAAGTTTTGTGGCTGGTTCTCTTCTGCTCCTTTTATTGAGCAGAGCCCCTAAACGTGTATGGATCTTATACTCACCTCAGATCCATCCTTGGCTAGATTTTTTTCCAGGATATGTCATTTTTCCAAAGGTCATTTTCAATGGGATTATTTCCCTGATTTTTTTTCTCAGTCTCTCATGGGCATGCTAATTTTGTATCTTGTCACTTTGTTTAAAGTGTTTTTTAACTCTAAGATTTTGTGGTGGTGAAGTCTTTCTGGTTTCTCATGTGCAAATAATGATACTTTTACTTTTTATTATTCCTATTCATAACCTTTCAATTCCTTTTCTTGTCTTATTGCTCTAGCTAAGACTTCAAACGCTGCATTGAATAGGAGTGGAGAGACAGGGCACCCTTGTCTTGCCTCTGATCGTAGTGGGAATGCTATGTGTTTTCCCATCACTTGGCATGATTTTGGCTATAGGTTTGCCATATAAAAGCTTCACTATGTTCCCTCCACTTCTGCTCCATTCATGGGTTTTGTCATGAAAGGACGATGAGTTTTCGTCAAAGGACTTTTGTGCATCTATTCAGATGATCGTGTGAATTCTGTCCTTGAGACTATGTCATGCATTGCCTTTACTGATTTTCATACGTTGAACCATTAGGCATCTCTGAATGATGCTAATTTGATCATGGTGGACGATCTTTTTCACGTGTTCTTGAATTCATTTTGCATCTATGTTCATTGGGGAGCTTGGTCTGTGGTTATCTTTTCTTGTGGTAGCTTGAATGTAACTGGCCCCCATAATCTCATAGGAAGTAGTACCACTAGGAGGTGTGGCTTTGTTGGAGAGGGTATAGTCTTGTAAGAGGAAGTGTGTCCCTGTGGAGGTGGGCTTTGAGGTCTCTTTTGCTCAAGCTTCCCTCAGTGTGACAGTCAGTCAACTTCCTGTTGCCTGAAAGATGTAGCACTCTCAGCTCCAACACCACATCTGCCTGCATGCCACCATGCTCCCCATCATGATAATAATGGACTGAAACTCTGAAACTGTAAGCAAACCACCCCAATTAAATGTGTTCTTTATAAGAGTTGCCGTGGTCATGGTGCTTCTTTGTGGCAATAAAAACCTGAACTTTTATGTCTGTGTTTGTGATCAGTGTAATACTGGCTCCATACAAAGAGCTCAGAAGCAGCCTTCCTTTTCTGTTTTACAGAAGAATTTCAGAAGCATTGGTTTTAGTCCCTCTTTTAAGATCTGGTAGGATTATGCAGTGAGTCCATCTGGCCCTGGGCTTTTTTTAGTTGGGAGAGTTATTACTGCTCCAATTTTATTATCTAAGTCTTTTTTTTTTTTAGGTACAGTCCTGGCTGTCCTGGAACTCACCACATAGAACAGGCTGGCCTAGACTCACAGAAATTCCATGGCCTCTACCTCTCAAGTACAGGGATTAAAGGCATGTCCCATGAACCATGACACCCAGCCATAAGTCTTTATATCTCACTTGTTTTTTTTTTCTTGGCTAAATGACCTGTCTCTTCATGGGAATGAGAAACTGAACTCACAAACTATCATTGTACTGGAGTTAATATGTGACTTTATATCTTATAGTACTTGGTTTATGAAACTGAATGCATCTGTGTTTGGAGTATATATGTTTAGAATTGCATTGTCCTCTTAATGGACTATTCCCATAATCAGTATGAAGTGGTCTTCTTTATCTCTTCTGCCTAGTTTTGATTGGAATCTACCTTGTGAGATATTGCAGCATCCATGGTCCCATTTTCTTGGACCTGTTTCCATCCTTTCACTCCAAGGTGGTGTCTTTCTTTTGGGTGGAATGTACTTCTTGGAGATGGCAAAAAGAAAGAGCATGTTTTCTAAACCATTCTGAAAGCCTACAGTTTTATTTATTTATTTTTATTGTAATTGTTTGTATATGTGCATATATGTGTGGTGATATGTGCACCTAAGTGCAGGTGCCCATGTAAGTCAGAAGAGGATGTTGGATCCCTCTGGTGCTAGAGTTACAGGCAATTGTGAGCCAGTTGAATTGGGTGCTGGGAACTGAACTTGAGTCCTCTGGAAGAGCAGTACGTACTCTTAACCACTGAGCCATCTCTCTAGCTCTAGTTTATGTTTTTTTATTGGAGAATTGAGGCCATTAACATTCAGAGTTATTATTGAAAGGTAACTCGGTCCTTCTCTCTGTCTTTTAATGTGCTTTCTTTGCTCTATAGGTTTAGATTTTTAACTATTAGAAAACTCAGAGAGTTCTTTCCTGGCCTTGTCTATTTGGTGTACTGTCCTCCTCTTTGACCTTGATGAGCACCTCTTCTGCTAGATTTAGGGAATTTCCTTCCATGATTTTTAATGAAAAATGTTTCCTATACTTTTAGTATAAGAATCTTCTTCTATGATCTAATTCCTAGATTTTTGTCTCTTTATGATATTCCCAAGAGCTCACATGTCCTGTTCATACTTGAATAAAAAATTTCAAGCACGGTTTTAACCAAATGACTGAATTCTTCTAGCTTGTCTCCAAGCCATGATATTCTGTCCTCCATATGATCCATTCTCTTGGTGAGGCTTCGTACTGTATCTTTTATTTGACTTATTGAAATTTTTACTTCCAGTATTGAAGGGATTCTAGCCTGCCTGAGCATGGCAAACATGGCTCTGGCATGCCTTGCCCTTCTCCCCCATTCCCTCTGCCTTGCTGAACCATTAGATTGCATTCCTAAAGCTAGCCACCAAGGTCTGTTCCCTTATTTGGCCACTTCCTCCTCCACCAAGGTCTGTTCCCTTCCTCCTCCTGAGGCTGACTATTAAGGTCCAGTTATCAAAGTATTAAAGTTCAGCAATCAAGAGCCCCCTTTGGCTCACCTAATTAACACGCCCAATCAAAATTAAACACCTCATCCTAACACGGGTTTCCCGTTGTATCTTTATAAACCACCATTTTCCTACGGTCCACGTCTGTCTCCTCTCTATCCAGAGGAGGTCCTTTGTCCCTGGGGCAAACATCTCTCCCCTGCCCCCTTGCTCCCTTCCTTTTCTCCCTTCTCCTCTGTCCCTGTCTTTGTCTCCTATTCCCCACCATTTGCCCCTCTGGGGCAGATAAATCTTTTTTGTGCTGAGAACTTGGTCTTGGGAGTCAGGAGCCAACCCTTTCCTGTATCATTTCAGTTTGTTTTTCTTCAGTATTTCTGTATTTTTATTGAATTCTTTTTTTTGTATCCTGAATTGACTTCCTTATTTCAGTCATTTATTTGTTGATGATCTCTTAAAAGTCATTCCGGAGTTTATTTCTGTCCTGTTAAAATTTGCTCAGTAGTTTATTCATGCTCTCTTCCAATTCTTTGAACACCTTTATAATTGTTCTTTGGGATTACTCCTCTGGATGTCATGTAAGTTGTGATGGATAATCCTGGTTGTCAGCTTGACCACATCTAAAAACTAAAACATCCACTAAAAACCCAAGTATCTGGGCATGCCCATAAGGGGCTTTTCTTGGTTGAATTATTTGAAGTTGGAAGACCCACCCTAGATGTGAGCCACATCTTCTAGTGGTAGCCTATATAAAAGAACTCGGAGAAGGAAGCTTTTTCTTGTTGCCTGTTTGCCCTGAATCTTGCTGACAAGTTCATCTGTCCTGCTGCTGAGGCATTCCTTCATTGGTGTTAAAACCTCCTTCTTCAGGATTCCAATGTAAACTGAAGACCAGCTGGGACATCCAGCGTGGTGGACTGAACAACTGTCAGATTCTTGGCCTTTCCGTCATGAGGTAACCATCGTTGGACTAGCCAGACCACGGCCAATACACCACTCTAATAACCCCCTTCTCAATACGTACAGATTCGTTCTATCAGTTCTGTTCCTCTAGAGAACCCCAATTGATATGTAACCATTATTACCATTACTA
Source organism: Peromyscus attwateri (assembly GCA_902168425.1). Taxonomy (NCBI): domain Eukaryota; kingdom Metazoa; phylum Chordata; class Mammalia; order Rodentia; family Cricetidae; genus Peromyscus; species Peromyscus attwateri. The sequence goes on from CABHPP010110602.1 coordinate 33,135, forward strand.
GGAGACTGATAATTTTTTCTTAAAGATTTATTTGTTTTATGTTATGTGTGAGTGCTTGAATGCATGAACATTTACAGTATACATGTGTGGTACCTGTGGCGCACAGACGGGGGCATCAGATCCCCTGGAACTAGAGTTACAGGTGTTTGTGAGCTGCTATGTACCAGGTCCTCTGTGAGAGCAGCAAATGCTCTACCCATTGAGAAATTTCTCCAGTCCTCAGGACTGGTGATTTTTAGAGAAGATACATTGCTTTTGTTTTTGGAGAAGGACCTACTCATCTGGAGCTAGTTCATTGGTTGAGTCCTTTGGTATAAGTTTCTGTCCTACTTGTTTCTGAGTGGGTGTTTGAATCTATACTTGCTTGTAATCTGTCTTACCTGGTTTTGGATTGGACAGGTGATACTTAGGGATTGGGGAAGGTGGCTGATTTGTGGTAGGGTAGCTGAGGTAATTCCATGTCATTTAGGGGGCACATAGTCTCTGATAATGAGGCACTCTTCATAGGTTTTAGGGGTGGCACCAGGGTCTAGAGAAACGTCTCCTCTAAACACACAAGCATGTGCATACTGTTCTGCCATGAAGAGAGGAGTGGGATGCCGGGGTCAGCTAGTGCCAGCTCCTCACCTCAGAAGCAAGCAGGCTCTCCACACAATTTGATGTGGTGGGAGGTGGGATGCCAGAGTTGGCTGGATCCCAGCCTCTTGCCTCAGATGCTGAGTTTTGGGTTTAAGTAGAGGGAAAGGTTGTGGGAGGGGCAAGAATTGGGCATAATTCAGCAAGTTTCTGGTCAAAGTTTGGTCTCAATTCTGTTTCTTTGAGGTTGTTCCGTGAGGTCCTTGTCGATTGACGGGAGCAATCTGAGGCCCAGAAGTTGAAGGCTCCTCACCACCATTCTAGAGAGTGGTCTGTCCTGCAAGTCTAGTCTACGTCTGGCATTCAGGATGACTGCATGTTTAGGATAGCAACCCATCTTTATGTCTGCAGCCTTGAAGGAGAATGTGACGGGGTAGGCACCACCGGCTTTTAAACAGACGTTCCTTGAATGATTGACTTGCTTGTAGAGCCAAGCAGGATTCAGAGATAGATACAAATGAAGGCAGAGGAGATGCCAGGCTCTTTACCCACTTTTAGTCATCTTGTGGGCTAAGGAAGGGGTCAATGTTTTCTTTCCTCTGCCCTTTCTTTTTTACTCAATACAGTTTTTAAGTGACTCTTGTTTCCCCTTTTGCTTTTAAGGGGAGCTCCGACCAGAGGGGAGAGACCTTCAATGACAGTTGAATGAAGGGTAAAATACAAGTCCCCGGTCTGGGGCCTGCGCACCTGCTGAGGCAGCCTTCGGGAGCCATGTTCTGAGTTGTGCTCCCCAGGTCACGTGAGAACACCGCGTGTTGGGCTCCCAGGCTGTGGTAGGGGTGAAGAGCTGAAGCTGTGGTGCTTGCTAACCCTGAGGCTCTAGGAGAGGCCAGGTCAACAGCTTCCTCATTTGCCCCACAACTTAGAGTTGAGAGAGGCTCTTAGCTAGGCTCCGAGCTCTGTTCTAAGTGGGTGGCTATAACCTCTGACTACACAGGAAAATCAACCCTGGGAGCTTTGAAAAGTACTGATATTTGGGCTGACCTCCAGAGATTTCATGATATGTTTGACTTTGGATACAAAGCCAGCTGTGGGTGAAGACTGAGAAATAGGAATAAAAGAAGCCGCTGGAGTGGGGAGTGAGTAAAGAGAAAGAGAAGAGAAAGAGAAGGAAGTGAGGGGAATCTAGGTGAATCGGAGGCACGGAGAACAAGCGAGCTCTGGGTGGCTGAAGGCAGCGGCAGGGCCTGATCGATGACTTAGGACTAAGAGGGTTGCATCCCTCTGTGAGTAAAGGGAGCTATGGCTCCGCTGGGGAGTAAGCAGGGAGAAGCTTACATCCGTCAGGCCCCCAGGAAGCTTCCTTGGAGCCCACGGGGAAGAGACCACGGGACTCTGACAAATCTAGCCAGTGAAAACAGGGAGACTTTTATTCCATTTCACTGCACTTTGGCTTACATGGAAGGCCCGTAATCTTTCTTCCCCCAGAACACCCCTGAAAGGGTTTTTGGCAGTGGAGAGCAAGATTCCAGGCCATCCTGAAATTCCCTCATTGCCTCACTAGCCCAGCTCTAGTCATTCCGAAGCTACCCATTTTAGGAGCTCAATGATAGATGTTTACCTCCCTATGACATTTTGCTTTAAAATTGTTTTGTTCTGTTTTTAAACATTCTGTTAGACCCTGAACCTGTCACCTTAAGATCTGGTCACTCCAAGCTAGCCAGATCTTACAGCCTGAAGAAGTCAGGTCATGTTTCTCCACAGCACCCCCCTTTCCCTGATAGAGTTAAGAAGCCATGCTGGGGTGTAGTTTTATAACCCCAAATTTAGGATTCTACCCAGTACCTGGCTCACCTTGTAACTATCCTAGAAAATCCTGTGGGACTTCCCACCAACCCCTAAAAGGATATCGAAGTCAGATATTTTCCTTTGTTTTGGGGACTTTCTCTGAAGGCTGTTCTCTGGGCCTCCCAGCCCTGTGCCCCCCTCCCATCCCCCACATCTGCGCCCACATCCTGTCCACGGCAGTTATATTTCTTTTACTTCGCGCTTCAGAGGAGAAGCTGTTGTTGTAGGTCAGGCCACTTTGGGTCAGAGGTCTCCGGGTGAAGCTGTAGGTGGGACCCAAATAAAGAGAAGAAAGGGCAGGACCCAGTCCAGGAGGAAGGATGGGTGGGTGGACGGACAGCAGATCCAGACGGGTGGACAAGAGGATAGACATAGTTGAGTGGACTGAGTCCACAGTGGGGACCAAACCAAGCTGAAGCCCCAGACACAGTTGGGAGTTCTTTACTGCCAGCTCTTGACAGGCACGCTTGAAATCAGATGACAGGTTGGTGGGGACCATCGCCACTGTTTTACAGATACAGAGTGTCTTAGGGTGGGACACAAAGTATTGACAGCATCTGGACAATGTCCTTCAAGCTTCTATGCTCAGAAACTTGTTTGCTCTCTCCCCATTGGGCAGAAATGTTTTCCTGTCTGTATTTCTAGATCATTTAGCCAGTTTGTTTTTTTTTTCTAGTTTATATTTAACGCACTGACTCATAACAGTAACTGTTTCCTATGTTTCTGGTGTTGTGCTAAATGCTGCGCAGACATTGTGTACGTTTTTTCTCAAACTACGCTCAAGACAGGCATTATGAGTCCCACTTTACCAACTAGACTTAAGGCTCTTAAGACACTCGCCAAAGACAACCTGACTTAGCATCGTGTGTGTAGTTATCACAAATGTGTATGTTTCTTCATGCCAACATCTGATTGTCTTTTTTATTTTATTTTATTTTTTATTCATTTTTACATACCAAAGATCCTCCTCTTCCCTCCTCCTGCCCCTCCAGCCTCCCTCTCCTAACCCACTCCCATTCCCTCCTATAAGAAGGTAAGGCCTCCCATGGGGAGGTACATTCAGAAGAGGTAGGTCCAAGCCCCTCCCCCTGCCTCAAGGCTGTGCGAGGTGTCCCATCATAGAAGTGGGCTCCAAAAGGCCTGCTCATGCACCAGGGATGGATCCTGATCCTACTGCCGGGGAGGGGGGGGGGGCCTTAAGCAGATCAAGCTACACAACTGTCTCACTATGCAGGGGGCCTAGTCCAGTCCCATGCAGGCTCCAAAGCTGTTGATCTAAAGTTCACAAGTTCCCACTAGTTTGGTTTGGTTTTTCTCTGTAGGTTTCCTCATCATGATCTTAACCCCCCTTGCTCATAGAATCCCTCTTCCCTCTCTTCAACTGGACTCCTGGGGCTCAGTCTGGTGCTTGGCTGTGGATCTCTGCATCTGCTTCTATCAGTTACTGGATGATGACAGTTAGGGTATTCACCAATCTGATTACTGGAGTAGGCCAGTTCAGGCACCCTCTCCACTACTGCTAGTAGTCTAAGCTGGGGTCATCCTTGTGGACTCCTGGGAACTTCCCTAGCACCCAGTTTCTCCCTATCCCCGTCATGTCTCCCTCTATCATGGTATCTCTTTCATTGCTCTCCCACTCCATCCCTGTTCCAGCTCAATCATCCCCTTATGTTCTCATCCCCCATCCCCTACCCTCCATTGCCCACCCCACATCTGATTGTCTTAATAAACATTTGTAGGGACTCATGTCCTCATCCCTGCTACTGTGATCTCTTATACTATAAGTAATCTATTCAAATTCTACTTGGTCCTGTCTCAGCAAATTTGTTCTGTTGCTAGCAACTCCACTGATTCATAATTACCATGTTGAAATTAATGTATCTCAAAATGCATTAGTAAAAACCATTCAAAAATGTGAGCCAGTCTTGTACTCCGGCCTTTTACCCTCTAGGCATAACATGTTCACCCTGTGGTCGTCCAGGAGTGGACACTACTTCAGCACATTAACTGACAACGAGTTACAGTGCTAGCCAGATCTGTGGTGATGGTAACAGAACAACTGACAGTCCCGTTAGTAGAAGAAGAAGCATCAGGATACTCAGCTGATAGTCTGACCTTCAGTCCTTCCTGCTATCCCCCAGCCACATGGAATCTTGGGAAATGCTAGAGCTTATAGAAAAAGGAGGGCTAAGAGCTAGGATTGTTGCTTAGCATGTATGAGGCCCAGGGGTGTGTCGGGGGATATAATTGGTTGTTTTTGTTTTTTTACTCTTTACTTTTTGGGGGGCCTGCCACCCAGCTCCCAAATAAATACACGGAGGCTTATTATTACTTGTGAATGCCCAGCCTTAACTTGGCTTGTTGCTAGCCAGCTTTTCTTAAATTATCCTGTCTACCTTTTGCCTCTGGGTTTTATCTTTCTCTATTCTATATACCTTTCCTTCCTTCTTACTCTGTGGCTGGCTGTGTAGCTGGGTGGCTGTCCCCTGGTGTCCTCTTCTCCTTCTTTTCTTGCTCCTCGATTTTTTCCCCTCTTACATTCTTTTCCTTCTATTTATTCTCTCTGCCTGCCTGCCCCCCTATTTCTCTCTCCTGCCCAGCTATTAGTCATTCAGCTCTTTATTAGACCAATCAGGTATTTTACACAGGCAAAGTAACACAGCTTCACAGAGTTAAACAAATACAACATAAAAAATGCAACACATCTTTGCATCATTAAACAAATGTTCCACAGCATAAACGAATGTAACACATCTGCAACTAATATTCCACGACAGGGAGGGTTGTTGTAATGAAAGGAGGACTCCACGGTACAACTTCCATGAGGTCATCCATGTTGGGCTGGGACTTTGAGTGATGCAGCTGTGGGGGGCAGGGAGGGTCACCCATCACAGTATCTGGAGCTGGCTCTCCAAATCCATGAAACCCACATTTATTAAAGATGACTCCAGTGGCATGTAGTACACTGAAAGTCCATGGTGTGAAGTATTTAAAGAACTTTTTTTGTTTGTTTACTTGTTTGTTTGTTTTTCAAGACAGAGTTTCTCTGTGTAGCCCTGGCTGTCATGGAACTCACTCTGTAGACCAGGCTGGCCTTGAATTCACAGAAATCCGCCTGCTTCTGCCTCCCGAATGCTGGGATTAAAGGCGTGTGCTGTTACCACCCAGCTGTATTTAAAGAACTTAAAAGGATAAATGCATCTGACACTTTGGATTCACCTCTTTGGAGAAGCAAGCCAGTCAGCAGCTTTCATCCATAGCTCCTGCCTCTGTTCCTGCTTGAGTTCCTGCCCTGACTTCTCCCAGAGATCCACTGTGATCAGGAAGTGTAAGCCAAATAAGCTCTTTCCTCTGCAAGTTGCTTTTGGTTGTGGTGTTTATCACAGCAATAGAAAGCTAACTGGAACACCTATGCTTCCGGAAGTAACCCCCCACCAATCATGCTCTGTGAATGAGTCCAATAAACTAATTTTCCAAGTTGGAACTTGTGGAATTGTGTCCGTTGTTGGTTGTGCTCTCTAGGGCAAATAGACATGTGTTCTGTCTCCCTGGGAGAAGCTTACAGGCAGCCAGTAGTTATTGTGTCTTTTAAAGAGAACACCGTTGGCATTCTCTTTGTTATTGCATCAGATGAGCTGTTGTAGCTGTAAAAATACAAATAAGAAATGAACTTTCTAATAATTTGAAATTTACTATGTCAGTTTAACCTGCAGTGTGATGGTGTTTATTTTTCTGATCGGATAGAGCACTCAACCGTGCTCCCTGTGATTTCTCAGGGTGGTGTTTATCAGACATTAGCCCATTCCCCCTCGGCTTCATCTGTTTTTGTTGGAACACCAACAATAAAATTCATTTTTATGGCATGTGACATGATATATATCTACACAAAGTGATATATGCATAAACAGTTAATACAAACATGAATTATAGCACACACACAATTTCTGGAAGGTTAAAAAAAGCCTGCTTTCTTTCCTTTTTCCAGTATTAGGAGATTAGATTCAGTCTTGTACATGCTAGGCAGTACTCTGTCACTGAGCTACACCCTGGCCCAAAGTCTGCATTTAAACTCATTATTACTTGAGACTTATTCCCTGGATACTTAGGTCTGTAATCAAGTCCTCTATGAAAGAAATGCTTTGATTTCTTTATTTCTAATACTTAAATTTAATATTTTTTATTTTAAACAAGTTACCATAAGTTTGAGAAAATATAGGCACTAAATTGAAAAAATCAGTGTGTTTTTCATTAAGAATAAAATGGACTGGGCTGGAGAGATGGCTCAGCAGTTAAGAGCACTGATTGCTCTTCCAGAGGACCCAAGTTCAATTCCCAGTACCCACATGGCAGTTCACAACTGTCTGTAACCCCAGTTCCAGGGGGTACTCAACACCTTCACACAGACATACATGCAGGCAAAATACCATATTACACAAAATAAAAATAAATAAATTAAAAAAAATAAAATCAGTTCACCTTTGGGGCTGGAGAGATGGCTCAGAGGTTCAGAGCACTGGCTGCTCTTCAGAGGTCCTGAGTTCAATTCCCAGCAACCACATGGTGGCTCACAACCATCTGTAATGAGATCTGGCGCCCTCTTCTGGCATGCAGGGACACATGCAGGCAGAACACTGTATACATAATAAATAAATAAATCTTTAGAAAATAAAAATAAAAAAAATAAAATGGACTGCTTTCAAGGTGCCCTCTACGATGCTGAGCCTGGAGACCCAGTGACGCTGCCTCAGTTTCCTCTTTGTGACACTGCAGACAAATTGGCTTGAAGGTGGGTCAGATCCAAAGGAGGATTTAGGAAACCCACGTAACTTGGCAAAGTTTGAACATTTTGTCTTCATAGAATGTACCAGGCTCACCTAGCAGAAATTTGTCTGTACTTTAATGCTTGAAAAAAATAATCCAAACCCACAGAAAAGTAGAGTTTTTTTTGGGGGGTGGGGGAGGCGGACAATGAGGGACTTCTTGTGTTCATTCCCAGCTACTTGATCTGTCTTGGAGGTTCTTGTTTTAAGCACCCATTTGGCCGTCAGCATTTATTTGCTACAGCAAAACTGCAGTCTACCAAATGCCAAATCTAACTTGTGTTCTGTGTCTGTACACAGCCTTATTAATTTATATGTCTTCTTCTTGCTTTGATTGCAGCAGTAGTCTTACGTAGCCAGAAGTTTTCTCCGGTCCTGCGGAATCTCTCCCACCCGCGCCCCGCAGCCGCTTGGTCCCAAATACCTTTACCTTTACATCTTGCTTCTCCTGGTGGCGGCTAGCAGCGTCTCCTCTGCTCTCTTATTTTTTTCTCTCTTATCTCTCCAGTTGGAAGGTCCCGCCTAACCTTATTCTGCCTCACCATTGACCAAACAGCTTTATTTATCAACCAATCAGAGCAACACATTTTCACAGCATACAGAATGACATCACCCATCAGTCTTATTTTGAAAAATTAACTTGTTTCTTTTTCAACACTGTAACCTAGTTTTGATCTTCATGTATGTATACCCTGACTACTTCTTTTTTTTTTCCTATTCTTCACTTACTAGCCCCCATTAAACATTTGGTTCACTTTAGATCCTTGTGATTATTTATTATTTGTAGTTCAGAAAGGCATTCTGGGTGATCTACTTTTTTTCTGGGTTGTAACTGTTTTCCCGATCTAAGGATCTGGGGCTTGGGAGCATGGACTGCACAGTGAGCCTGTGGTACAGAGTGAATCTTGAATGACCCTCAAAGGCCCATGCATTAAAGGCTTGGTCCTCAGCCTGTGGCACTACTGGGAAGTGGTGGGACATTGGGAGGCGGGGGTCTGATGGAAGTCCATTATGGGTGTGGCCTTGAAGGCATATTGGAAGCCTGGCCTCTTCCTATGTCTTTTGCTTTCTGGCTGTCAGAAAGGAAGCAGGCCTTCTGGGTCTTGTTCCTGTTAGGATGTTATTGCTGTCACGGCCCAAGGCAACAGGGCCGAGTGACTGAACTGAAACTGTGAGCCAAATAAACCAATGTTTTCCCTTTCAGGGCACAGGGCCAGGAAAACGCCCAGGACAGGCTGCTTGAGCTTCAGGCCAGTCCAATTGCACTGCATGGACAAGTTCCTATATTTCCATACCGCAGCTTCTTCATGTGTGAAGTGGGGTGATTGCCATAGATGGCTTTTGTCACAACTGTGAGGCAGTGTGAACGTTTAACAGAGTACTTGGCACAGAGTGAGCCGTCAGCAGATGATAGAACACATGCTATGTGTTTGCACTCCTAGCCCCTTCCAAGGAGCACTCAGAGGGAATAGAGGCAGTTCTAGTGAGAAGCATGGGAGGAAACTTGGGCAGAGGGTGGTCTCGGGGTGGAGACTAGGAAGGGTCATTGACTCCCAAGTCATTGTCTTATAGTTTTACAGCTGGAAAACCACAGACTCTGCTTCTAAGAATGACCTTTGCCAGTCAGCCATGACACAAGGGACGTTCTGGGTAATTACAGCTTCCACTCTGCTTTTCCCGTAGACTCCACCTTATTTTCGCCAGCCTTTCAATTCTTCCTCTCATTCCTGTTAAACATTGAGTAAATTTCCATTAAGCTATAACTAATAAAATGGCTTATATTTTATTTGAGATGAACATGTTGTGAGACCAAAATGAGCCATCTTAGAAATAAGACCAAAATGCTTTCACCCAAAAACTAAGGCCTAAGGTTTCTCCTTCTAGGAATAGGCCATTAGTTACTGAAACAAGTCAGTCCAGATTCCAGAAACTAGGAAAAGTGTAAAAGTACAGGGTCACAAGGCAGTCACGAGGTAATGCCTGCTGGACTATGGAATGTCCTCTCCCTGGTTTCCAGGGTAACTGACCACAGAAATGTCCCCACCTGAGGGCAGCCAATGAGAAATGGTGGCGGGCAACCACTCCCTTAGAAGTAAGATTAAGCCATGATTTCTAGAAAGCCCCTAGAAGCGAGCCAATCAGAATTGTACCCATACTAGCACCCCTAAATGATGTAACCTTGTGATTTTTCCCTTTAAAAACTGAGCTTGCAGATAGGTGGGCACTTCCTCCAGCCTCCACTGCGTTGGATGTATTGGATGAAGTCCCTGCCTAGGCTTGTATTGCTTTTGGATATCCAGAATTAAACCTTGCTTTTGCATTCCGGCATGCTCGTCTTTGGTGGTCTCTCTGGGGGTCACGATCTGGGCACAACAATGTGACATGATTTTAAGAAAGATACAGTTAGGTACTCATGGAATATACAAGTCATGTACATGACCTTTGTGGCTAGTCATCAATGTTAATGTGACTTCTACTCGTCTGTCTCACAGGACTTTTGCTGCATGTGGACCATGTAGAGAGGTCATCAATGATTGCTGGCCAGCAACAGTACGTGTTCCTTCACACAGACCCAGGCCAGCCTTCCTGCTAAAACTGCAGATAACGCCGAACAGAGAAAAGCCAGCTCACCTATGGCCTGCCTGAATTCCTAATTCAGAACCTAAGAGCTGGTTCTTGGTGTCGGCCCTTAAGCTTGGGAGTGATTTGTTAGCAGTATGTGTCTTGCACAGACTGTACTTCCTCAGGCTGTGGATCTGTGCCTCTTCCTTCTGATCCCTCTATCATTCTCAGTATGTCAGGTCCAGTCCATCTCTTCTCTCTTCCGGTGTGCTGGCTGGTGTTTTGACAACTTGGGTCACAATCTAGGGTCATCTGGGAAAAGGGAACCTCAATTGAGAAAATACATCCTCAGATCAGACTGTAGGCAAGTCTGTGGGGCATTTGTGTGTGTGTGTGGAGGGGGGCTATTCTTGCTACTTTTATTTTCTATTGAAAAAAAAAAA
>CABHPP010110603.1:0-19855 GCA_902168425.1 Peromyscus attwateri
CTCACCTGTCAACTCCATGAGTCCTCTGACTGAACGTCTCTGAGTCCTCTGTCGAAAGGGGTCCAGCCGAAAAAGCTTTAGTTCCTGTCTCCTCACCCTTATATGCCTTTCTTCACCCAGCCATATCATTTCCTGTCTCAACCTTCCTAGTGCTGGGGATTAAAGGCGTGTGACTCCCAAGTACTGGGATTAAAGGTGTGTGCCACCACTGCCTGGCTCTGTTTCTCTCCTAGACTGAATCAATCTCATGTAATCCAGGGTGGCTTTGAACTCACAGAGAACCAGAAGGATCTCTGCCTCCCAAGTGCTAGGATTAAAGTGGTGTGCCACCACCACTAAGCTCTATGTCTAATCTAGTGGCTGGCTCTGTCCTCTGATCCTCAGGCAAGCTTTATTTGATACACAATATATCACACCACACCTTTCCCCAAGTGACTCCATCTTGTACAGAACAGTACTTCTTGGGTTATGCCTTTCCCCAAGTGACTCCATTTTACAAAGCTGCTGTGTCCCATTTGCTAGTCTACTTTGAGTATTAGATGCTAAGGTAAAATAAACAGGTAACCTGTCTGGGCAGGCAGAAAACCATACTGGATACACAGAATTTATGGGAAGAATCCCTCCCCAGTCATACATACTGTACAACCATAGGGCACAAACTTGTAGCTGGAATGTTTCTCTCCAGCTCCCACCAAGCCCCGGCAGTCCCGCAGCCCACTTATAAAATAAACACACAGACTTATTATATTATTTAAACTGCTTGGCCTAACGGCTCAGGCTTCTTTCTAACTATCTAGTTCTTATGTCTTAAATTAACCCATGTCTATTAATCTGTAAGTTGCCACATGGCTTGTGGCTTACCAGTATCTTTACATGTTGAGTGTCATGGTGGCTGCTGGCAGCGTCTCCTGACTCAGACTTCCTCTTCCCAGAATTCTCCTCTCTCCTTCTCCCACCTATACTTCCTGCCTGGCTACTGGCCAATCAGCATTTTATTTACACAGAGCAATATCCACAGCACAAACTAATAACTTATTTATGTTAATAAAATTACTATTGTAAACTTACCAAATTAAATCAGGGAGGGATACATGGACATATCAAATCCTATCAGAACCACCACCACGCATTTAGGTTTATCAAAAACATCAGTCCAATAAAAGAGGCAGCCCTGACCTGAAACATACAAAAGGAAGGGTACCTAAGACCACGGCACAGCAGCAACACCAACTCGTTATCACGACCACTTGTGGTACACATCACTGGGATTCTTCTAAGCCCTAGGTTTCCCACCCCCACCCCGGTTTTTCAAGACAGGGCTTCTCTGTGTGGCCCTGGCTGTCCTGGAACTTGCTCTGTGGATGAGGCTGACCTCTGTCTCCCAAGTACTGGGATTAAAGGCATGTGCCACCATGCCCTGTTCTTATGTCCGTCCACTTCAAAGCTAAGCTAAACCTAGCCATGGGATCCTCGCCTAGACTGCACACTAACCCCTTACTTTATTACTTGCAGTGACTGCCATTAGTATCAGCCTATGCCTTCACTGTCATTACTGGCTACTTTAACCCTTTCTTGGTTTTTCTGTGTGAACCATGTGATACATGATCAGTGTTAACAGATACTACTAATTAAGACTCAATGTAATAAGGAACTTGTGAAATCAATGGTAGCCAGCAAAATAAAACCTAAGTAGCTTGTGAATTTGTTATTAAATAATTTTTATTTATTTATTTATTTATTTATTTATTTATTTATTTATTTTGGTTTTTCGAGACAGGGTTTCTTCTCTGTGTAGCTTTGGAGCCTATTCTGGAACTCACTCTGTAGATCAGGCTGGCCTTGAACTCACAAAGATCCGCCTGCCTCTGCCTCCCAAGTGCTGGGATTAAAGGCATGTGCCACCACCGCCTGGCTCATTAAATAAATTTTGACACCTGAAAGAACACAAACATGTCTGTCTGTTTCTGGCTATGACACAGCAAATATTAGATAGCTTGTAAGTCTGTAATAAATAAAAAAAACATGTCATCAAGTATCATATTTTGCAACTAAGAATTTCCAGCAAATGAGAAATAAATATGATTAAAAGCAATATCGGTTAAAGAAATCGTATCAGGAACTACTGTAAACAGGCTATCTTTTAACAGTCCTTTTGTTCACCTTTCAAAACCCCATAAAGCAAGAGTAAATGAATCGAAGACTTAAGCCATTTTAAAAAAAATTACAAAGGAACACTGAGGGGGATCTGAAGTAGGAGAGGTCCAGTAACTCAGCAGAGGATGGTGCTATAAGTCTAGGTACCCAGAAAGACGTAAGAACTAGAAACAAAGGATTTAACCTTATCATCACAGAACAAGAATCTATCCATACAACAAACCAAAAGAAAAGAGAAAGAAAAAAGAGACATCCAAGTATAATACAATTTCTATGGAAACAGTAATGACAATTCCTCAAAAATAAAAACAGAATTATCATAGACCACCAAACCAAACCAACCTAACCAACTGAAAATAAGGATCCTGGAATATTTGTACATCCCAATCACAGCAGTATTTGTCACAATAGAACTCAAATCTTACCAATAAATGAGTAACTGGATAAGCAAAATATACATACAACTCATATCATCCAGCCTTAAAAAGGAAGGACAGCTAAGCAAGGTGGCTCAGCAGGTAAAGGCACTTGGTGCCAAGCTGGACAATCTGAGCTGGATCTCTGGAAACTACATGGCTGAAAATCAACTGCCACAAACTGTTCTCTGACCTCCACACAATTATGCTGTGGCACATACACACCCAAGGGCATATACATCAATCACCCACATACTAAAATAAACTGGGTGTGGTAGTGCGCACCTTTAATCCCATTACTCACGAGGCAGAGGCAAGCAGACCTCTGTGAGTTCAAGGCCAGCCTGGTCTACACAGTGAGTTCCAGGACAGCCAGAGATAGATAGAAAGACCCTATTCTTAAAAATCCAAAAATAAAATAAATGTAATATTTTAAAAAAAGGTTTAAGGGGGCATTCTGACCTGTGATAGAATATTAATCAGTCTTGAAGAAATTACACTTGGAGAATTAAGTCAGACACAAGACAAGTATTGTATGATTTTACTTATCTATTTAACATAGTCAGAATCATAAAGAAAAAACAAAAACAAAAACCAGAAGGGCAGTTACCAAGGGGAGTCAAGATTTACTCAAGTGTGTACAGCTTTAATATTACAAGATGAAAAGAACTTATACACCATATAAATATATTTAATAAAATCAACTGTACAGTTAAACACAATTAGGATGGTAAATTCTATATGATGTCATTTTACTATAATCAAAAAAAATTGTGGGAGAGGAAAATGAAGCATGAGGCTGAAAAGTCCATTGAATTAAAAACCTCTATTTGGAGAGGCCTGGGGAGACAGATGAGTCAGCAAAATGCTGAAGTAAGCCACATGAGGACCTAATTCAATCCTTAGTACCTTCACAAAAAGGCAGTGTGATGGTGTGGGCTTTTAATCCCTGACCTGAGGAGTTAGACTAAGTCTGGCCAGCTAGCCTAGCCTGCAGCCAAGTCCCAAGTCCTAGTGATAGATAGACTCTGTCTGTCTATCTCTCATACAACACATACACGCACACATGCAAGCACCAGGCAAGCACACACGAAAAAACAAACAGAAAGTACAACTCATGAGGAGTGATACCAGAGTGATCTCTGGCCTCCAAGTGTACCTGAACACACACAAACACTTAAACCCCTGTATTTGGAGAAACAAAATCTCATGTTCTTGCCCAGCTCCATTCCCTCAAAGACAGAATATTTAATCACTAGGTGTGGGTGAGGCACAGGTACTATCCATCTCCGATTACCATCATAATCATTTTCAAAAAGAGATCAGTATTAGGAATTTTTTTAAATCTATATATATATGCTATTGAGACCCAAAGTCTCTTTTATGGTCCCGTTTCTCCGATGTTGTCAGGAGATTTACAATTTTCTATTCTTAAATCACTAAAAAACACAAGAGCTCAGGACAGGAGAGAAGGCTTAGCAGTTAAGAGGGCTAGCTGTTCTTGAAGAGGATCTGGGTTCCGTTCCCAGTACCCATATGACCATCTGCAGGCACACACATGGTACACATATATACATAATGGCAAAATACTCATACACATAAAACAGACCTAAAAAGCTTTTAAACAGAGACAAACAAAAATCAGAGGTAAGATTTCTAAAGTTGGCATATTCTCAAAAGTTTAACAGGGCAACCATGTGTAGCTCAATGTAAGAGTGCTTTGCCTGGCACGCATACATGCATGAGGCCCTGGTTTGATCACCAGCACAGGGAAACAAGGGAAGGAAAAAAGGAAGGAGGGAAAGCAAGCAGACAAAAATCAACCTAGCTCACCATAACTGCTCTACACCAAGGCCACTAGTTATCAAAAGTATCTAACCTGCTTTTTCCTAGTAACAAACATCAAGCCTAACTACTCATTGAATTGATAGTATATAAAAAACAAAAATAAAATAATGACAATAAAAGGAACTTACAGGAAGGAAACTGGGGAGAAAAGGTTTGATTATCATCCTCAACGGTATCAAAATAAGATGTTTGAGAATATACAACCAGTAAGAGGTGTGGAGACTCTAAATGAAATATACTTAAAAATGAGGAACACTGGAAGGGACAAAGCATAAAGACTGAAGGAATGTTGTAGGATATTATTTTAAGATGCGTTAAATTCGTTTATGCTCTAGAACATTTGTTTAATGATGTAAAAATGTGCTGCATTCTTTTATGTTGCACTTGTTTAACTCTGTGAAGCTGTGTTACTGTGCCTGTCTAAAACACCTGATGGTCTAGTAAAGAGCTGAATGGCCAATAGCGAGGCAGGAGAAAGGATAGGCATGGCTGGCAGGCAGAGAGAATAAATAGAAGGAGAAATCTGGGAGGAAAAGAAGAAAGAGCAAGAAAACAAGGAGAGGAGGATGTTAGGGGCTAGCCACCCAGCCAGACAGAGTAAGAGGAAAGTAAGATATACAGAAGTTAAGAAAAGGAAAAAGCCCAGAGGCAAAAGGTAGACAGGATAATTTAAGAAAAGCTGGCAAGAAACAAGACAAGCTAAGGCCTGGCATTTATAATTAAAAATAAGCCTCCATGGGGGAGGCAAAAGAGCAAAAAGCAAGAAGAGTAAAATAACAACCAACCAACAACATATTGGCGCTCCAAGGTGGGATGTAGAAAGTTGAACAACAAAGGAAACCTCCCAGGAAGCAGAAAAGGTAAAAAATGTAACTAACATAAGTGACAGGGGAGATGGATCAGAGGTTAAGAGCACCCGTTGCTCTTGCAGAGGACCAAGGTTCAATTCCCAGCACTCACATGGCAGCTCACAACTGTCCTTAGCTACAATCCCAGGAGACCAAATAGCCTTCCACAGGCAAAACAAAACACCAATGCACATTAAAAATAAATAATTTAAAAAATGTAACATGAGAAGAATTGTTCAAAAGATTATCAGTTGTGGTGATAAGAGAGAAGAAAACTGTCAAGGAATACCTTTCTACAACTGAAACACACCAACCTCCACAATGAAAGGAAACAAGCAAGATCCCAGAGAGTAAGATCAACATTGTAAGCAACACCATTTCACCATTATATTGCTTTTCTCATTGCTGTGACCCAAAAAATAAAACAAAAGCCACTGACAAGAAGCAACTGGAGAGAGGAAGAATGAAGACACTCTTCTGACTTACAGTTTAAGGGATACAGTGCACCATAATGGGAAAGGCATGGCGGCAGCAGATGAAGCAGCTGGTCACCAAACATTAGCAGTGAGGAAGCAGACAGAAAAGGGAAGTGAGGTTAACCTACCAAACCATAAGGCTCACTCCAAGTGACTCACTGCCTCAAGCAAGGATCCACTTCCTATGGGTTCTACAGCCTTTCAACACAGCTCTAGCTGGGGACCAAATGTTCTAACACATGAGCCTACAGAGGACATTTCATAATTCAAGCCACAACCATTTCAGTGTGAAATTTCAGAAACAGAGAAATAAAGGGAAGATCCTACCATCTACCACAGTAGGGAAGTGGACCCATACAAAGGGACAGTAACCAGAGAAATTTGTCAACATTCAACTATTTAACAAGGCCCAAAGTACTGAAAAGCATGTATACAACTATGAATTCTAATCCATGACTGTGAAGAACAAGGCATTTAAGGGCATGCATAACCAATCAAAGAACAAAAGGACTGAGGGCCTATCTCAGTACTATCAAAGGGAAAGCTCCACCACCATATTGCTGTGGGATGTTCTGTATGCTGTGAATATGTGTTGCTCTCACTGGTTGATAAATAAAATGCTGACTGGCCAGTGGCCAGGCAGGAAGTATAGGTGGGATAAGCAGATGAGGAGAATTCTGGGAAGAGAAAGGCTGAGTCAGGAGATGCCAGCCCACTGTCCAGGGAGCAGCATGTAATGGCATACAGGTAAAACCACGGAACATGTGGGGACATATAGGTCAACAGAAATGGGCTGAGTTTAAGTGTAAGAGCCAGTTAGTAGTTAGCCTGTGCAAATGGCCAAGAGTTTTAATTAATATAAGCCTCTGTGTTTTTACTTGAGTCTGAGCGGCTGTGGACCGGGTGAGACACAGGAAAACTTCTGGCTACACTGTATCTTTTTGTTGTTGTTTTTGGATTTTTGAGACAGGGTTTTTCTGTGAAATAGTTCGGGCTGTCCTGGAACTCACCCTGTAGACAGGGCTGGCCTCGAACTCACAGAGATCCACTTGCCTCTGCCTTGTAGTGCTGGGATTAAGGGAGTGCACCACCACTGCCAGGCCCACCACCATATCTTAAGTGAAGACCATGTCCTACCAAAATGAATGTGTAAAGCATGAAACAACCATATAAAGAACCCAGGAAGCTGTGACAAAAGGAAGCATTGAAGAGAACAGCAACACAAAAGCTAGGGAACAACTGGTCACAATGGAGTAGGAAAAAGGAAGAAGGGGTTCTAAGAAATAAAGTATCATGCGGAAACTATATTTCATTGGCAACGTGGTAGAAATGATGGGTGGGTACAATTGGAAAACCAAGTACCTAAAATAAAAGGTCATCTTATTTTTTTAATGAAAAAAGAAAATTTGTAATATTAAAAAAAAAAAATCAACATCCTACTGATCAGGGGGCCATAAGATGAAACACTGACTACTACAGAATACCAAAACCCATAAAAAAGAAATCTCAAGGAAACTCATTATGATATCAGCATTGTGGCAAGATATTAATACATTCCAGTCTTATATTATCAAGCAAAATGTATTTGCACTACTGGGTCCATGACAAAATGGCACTGCCTACAGTATAGGTACAAATTCAACTTCAACAAATATCTATCATTATAATACATATCTAACAAAGCAGTACTAATTCCAGGATAAAAGTGGTTTACTGATTTGTTTCCAATACTCTAAGAACTGAGGCTATTTTGTTTTGACAAGAAGCAGTTATTGGAGCACGTGGTCTCACTGTCAGGTATACAAGAGGCACTCAGTGCCAACAGTTTCCCACCTCTAACAGAAATTCTAACCAGCCCACGGGGTCCTTTTTTTTTTTTTTTTTTTTTTTTTTTGAGACAGGGCTGTGTGTAGCCCTAGCTGTCTTGGAACTAGCTCTGTAAACCAGGCTAACCCCTAACTCACAGAGATCCACCTGCCTCTGCCTCCCGAGTGCTGGGATGCACCACCACTGGCCAGCCCAAAAGATCTTGTTATTTTTGTGGGGCCATTGATATGGCTTGGTGGGTAAAGACACCTGATGCCAAACCTGACTATCTTGAGTTTGATCTCTGGTAGAGAAGATCACATGGTAGAGACCGGACTCTCTCAAGTTGCCCTGACCTCCATATATGCACACTCACACACATACACAAAACGAATTAATTTAAAATATTTTTAAAAGGCAATTATTATAATCTGGGAAAGGAGGTATGCTTCTATTTGAATGACTGCTAATATTTAGTCAGAATAGTATAAACAGGCTACTCAATTTTATTATGCTATAAAGTGCAGGAATTTAAGAGAAAAGGACAATGATAACCAAAAGAACTGCATGAAAAACATCCTGAAGTAACAGTATAAACAAACCTTTTAGGAATATAAAGGTAAACAAATCCTAGGACAAACAAATAAACAGCAAAAAAACAACCAACCAACCAACCAACCACAAACTGGCAAGTAGGACCAGAATGGGGTAAAGGGTAGGACAAAATGATTTTCTTCTAAGTAGGCTATCCATACTTCATGACTTACCTAGAAAAGGCTAAACTTATAATTTACAAAATCCTAATTTAGGATTACCATGCCAGGATAAGTTTGTCTGGAGACAAGGGTCACTCTATATTAGCTCTGGCTTTCCTGGAACTCACTATGTAGACCAGCTGGCCTTGAATTCACAGAGATCTGCCTGCTTCTGCTTTATTAGTGGGAAGGGGGGAGTTAAAGGCTTGTAACAGCATACCTACTCCCAGGATAATTAACAACAATGCCTATGCTGTTTTTTAAAATTGCAGATGTTAGGTAATAAAGGATATGGTCACCTAACTCAGAAATCTTCCTACCACCTGCTTTTTCTCATCTATATATGTATTTGTTAAGTCCATACAAAACTGTTCATTAGAAAGAAGTGAAATTTTACATTGGAAATTTAAAGACACGTATTAGGAGGAAAAAATATTCATAAACACTAACATTCAAAAGTTTATCAATGACTCTTCAGCACCAAGAAGTAAAATCCTAGAGTATTTTAACAAGAAGATGTGTTACTTTATCAAGGTGGCTACAAAAATATTAAACAGAGACTGTATATGTGATGAGGTTTTTGAACTGGAAGACAACATTCATTAAAAGATACAAGTCTACAACTCATTTTTTTAAAAAAGCACAATGCATAATTATGCCTCTCATAATTTACTTTGACTCTATCATACCTAGCTCTTTCTTTTAGAAAGTAACTTAGTAGAATGTCTGTTCAGAACACACCTCTGGAGAGGAGGCAGAGAGGCAGAAAGAGTCCTCTGAGAGATAGAATTTGATACCATGTGAAACTATTTTTGGCAACGCCGCTACACAAACTGATTGAATTTTGACAATGTGTTATATGAAAACTTATGTAATTTAGTTGCATAAGTTGTAGGTCAAAAGCACAAAAAATAGTAAGAAATAAAGTGTAGTCCTTGAAAAATGTCTACCAAACAAAGATTTAGAAGGAATTTTTTAAAAGCCCATTTAACTAATAGATTTTTATGGAATGTTTACTATGTGCTGAGCAAATTAATTTTAAACAAGGGAATGTGGTTAAGTTGAGCAGAAAACGCTCACTATATCAAGAAGCTGTAGCCTGGTGATAACAAACTATATAAATAACTGTCAAGTTCTGTAAGAGAAAAGGAAAGGCATAAGCAAGAATAACAGGTAGGACACAGTGCACTCAATCTATATACAATGCTTTCATCACACTGAACTGTACTTTGAGGCTCACAGGAAACCCCCAGTCATGGGAAGTCTTCTGTGCTCATGGCCCTCAAGAACAAGCGACTCACAGGAAACCCCCAGTCATGGGAAGTCTTCTGTGCTCATGGCCCTCAAGAACAAGTGAGCACTAACAGGTACAACGGACTGCATTTTCTCAACTCTATAAACTGCTCTGAATGCAGAAAGAACATAATGAGCCACAAAGCCATTACAATCTTAATAAGTGTTTGAGGTTGTCATTTTACTTAACTCTCAACTCCCAAGATGAAGTCTCTGGGTAAAGACTCTCTGTAACTATTACTATTTACTACATCATCTGTATTTTTACTGTAGCCTCACTTTAGAGCATTTTTTTCAGATTTTTAAAAATTTATTTTAGGCTGGTGTGGTGGTGCGCACCTTCAATTCCAGCATTAGGGAGGCAGAGGCAGGAAGATCTCTGTAAATTTGAGGCAGTCTGGTCTACACAGGAAGTTTCTAGACAGCCAGGGCTACATAGAGAGACCCTGTCTCAAAAACTAAAAATAAGTAACTAAATTAAATTTTATTTATTTTAAGATATAAAGTCATTTTAATAGTGATTGATAAATGCACCAATAGATATGTACACCAATTCCCACACTGGTATATTCTTACAAATCAGTAGCTTGCTGTAGCTATTAAAAAAGGTTAACTTCCTTTTGCTGTGGATAATTTCATTCATTTGAGAATCCTAGGAAGCCCTTCCGAGCTCTCTATAATTAGTTCACACCTTTGGTGGTCTGTTATACACAACCCAAAGGGTCTTTACAGACACAGACACACACGCACACACGCGCATACACACTCATAAACAGCATTAAATGTATTCACATCTATTCCACACAAATAATCTTTAAATTTTCTTTTAGTCCATGTAAAAGCCTACAGAAATCTGTCGCCGTCAGTTGTTAAAATCTGAAAACTAAGTCTCCGTCGGATGTTAAGTGCCACCTATCAAGCTGCCTGTTCAATACAAGTCTCAGCACTGAAACAGTACAGGCCTACTGTAAAGCACCAGACTTTGGGAGAGGTTTTCAACTTGGTAGCATGATCATGTAGGCAGAGCCTACCTACACAAAAGAGGAGAATCTCAAGAACCCTAGCCAACTTCCACACTCTTCCAAAGAGGGTGGAAATAAGGCTGTTGTTAAGGGAAGGCCAGGAAACTGAGTTTCTGCAAAGACTCTGTACTGACTGATGTAAGACAGAAAGGTCTGTAGACATTGGGGAGGGGCTATGAAACCCACTCAGCTAAGCCCTTTGGCCAAGTTAAGGCAGAGATCAGCTGGCACAAAGGACAGAGGCTTACACAAAATCTGACTGCACTCTAGACTCCAGAATGGACAGAAGAGAGGAAGAAGCATAGAAACACTGAAGAATTCTCACCTTTCAAAGAGAAATCAGACAGAGAGCCCACCTAAGATAGAAGCACCAGTAAGATGAAAAATGCTTTTCTAAATAGGATTTTGTTTCAGTTAGTAAAATGCAAAAGTAGTCTACTGCTGAGAAAGGTACAAGAAGCTTTGAGATCCTCTGCGGCATAGGACTTTTAAAAACAAACAACAAACAAACAAACAAACCAAAACTGAGGTTAGGGCCAACAAGACGGCACAGGCATATCTCCAAGTCTAATATTTGAGTTTGACCCATTGGACCCCCATGGTCCAACAGAGAGAACTAATTCCCACAAGCTATCCTGATCTTCAGTCTGTGGCTCACTTGTACCACACTCACAAAATAAAATGTAAAACAAAACAAAAATTCACAGTAATAGTTAACACAGTAATAGCGAAAAGAAACCACACAGCCTTCTAGGCCTCTAAGGCCAACGCAGTGGCAATCTACCACTAGAGTGGTTTTAGGCAAATAAGCAGTATTACAGTTTAGACTGAACTACAATTAAGTCAATGCCATCCATTACACTTACACCCTGGCAGAAATAGAGCACACAAATACAAACTAGGATAATTAACATCATACCTACATAGAAGGCTGAAAATAATGATTACAAAGTCCTCAAAATGTGGGCCAGCGAGAAGACTGTTCAATCCCCAGAACCCACATGGTCAAAGGAAAGAACTGGCTCCCACTAGATGTCCCCTTATATAAACACAAAATAAAAGTTTAAAAAGAGAAAGAAAAATAACCTGAACATGTTATGGAAACACCAAAGTGACAAGTCTCCCCCCACAAAAAAACAAAAATAAAAATAACAAAGACAACTTCATAGGCAGTATTTGGAATGATTTTTTTTTTTTTTGATGACTCAAAGTAGGAAAAAAAAAAAGGCACAAAGATATTGAGGCTTTTTTTAAGAATGAAAGCCAGAAAACATTACAAAGGGTGCAATTCAAAGCAGACTAGGAGCCAGAAGAGTTCTGAAAGCAGGAAATGCAGAAAGCAGACTACTCAAGTGGTAAAAGCACTGGTGTCCTCTGCTCAGGTGTATGTACTTAGGATCTCTCCCTCCAATGCTTTTCTGGAGCTTTCAGAAATGAAATAATTAGTATTCCAACAAAACTTCTATCTGTTTAGCATTAATAGGTCACTTGTAACTTCTGTACTTTTTGTAATACTAAAGGAACTTCAAAGTTAGTTTCACAGCCTTTGTGGAAGCCCAAGCCCCACCTTAGCAAGTCAATGCTATAAAGTTCAGGAGCTACTCAAGATTTTGAAACAAGCTCAGTTAAAAAACAAAAAAATCCCCTCCCCCACAGCTGGCTAAGCAATCAGTTAAGATACAGGAAGAGAGCCAGGCGGTGGTGGCGCATGCCTTTAATCCCAGCACTCGGGAGGCAGAGCCAGGTGGATCTCTGTGAGTTCGAGGCCAGCCTGGGCTACCGAGTGAGTTCCAGGAAAGGCACCAAAAAAAAAAAAAAAAAGAGGATACAGGAAGAGAATCTGGCTCCAAGACAATGTTGAGTGAGGCCGCAACAAGAAGAAATGAAATGAACAGAAGGCAGAGTTGATACATATTTCCAAAGAAGAAAACAAATGATCTAATAACCAGAAGGAGAGGGAAGTAATTACTCAGAATACTAATCAACTAAATAAAGCTTAATGCTTCCACTCTTGAGATTGGGAGCAGGGAGAAATTTCAAGGAACGGGGGCAGAGACAAGGTACTCTAGTTAAGAGTGCACACTTCTTGTAGCAGATCCAAATTTGCTTCCCAGCATCCACAGTGGGTGGCTCACAACTGTCTAAAACTCTTAACTCCAAAGATTAATACCCCTTCTGGCTTACACAGGCAATCGACAATGTACACAAATATCCAGACATACCCAATACATAGAATAGGAGGAGGAAGCTGTGGCAGCACCTAGGAATGGCTCTCTGGGTTAAAAGGACCTACTGCCAAACCTCATGATCTTGAGTTTGATCCCCAGAAACCACCTGGTAGAAGAGAAATCTGACTTTCGAAAGTTATCTGACTTCTACATGTGCTCACATATAGCACACAAAATAAATAAAATGCAATTTTTAAATGAATAAAAAATAGCCAGATGTCATGGTGCACACCTTTAATTCCCGCACTCAGGAGGCAGAGACAGACCTCTCTAAATTCGAAGCCTGCCTAGCTTACATAGTGAGTTCCAGAGAGACCCTGTCTCAAAACAAACAAACATAAATAAGGAAAGAAAGAAAAAAGAAAGAAGTATAAAGTGACTTAAAAGTCCAGATGTTGGGCTGGAGAGATGGCTCAGAGGTTAAGAGCACCGACTGCTCTTCCAGAGGTCCTGAGTTCAATTCCCAGCAACCACACATGCTTTAACTCCAGCTCCAAGGAACCCAGCAACCTCTTCCGGCCTCTGCAAACACATACAGATACACACATACACACACACCCACACAATTTTTTTTCTAAGTTAGTGGAAATTCTGTATGTTACCTGCTTGTGAGGTCAATTTTATTTGACACATACCACAAGTTGCCTGTCAGTGTAAAACTTGAAAAGCCATGAAGTTACAAAGCAGAGAAGTAACCGTACAACCCAGAAGCAGCTGTTTTCTTTTTTGCAGTACTGAAGACTAAACTTGGGGCCTCACTCATGCCAGGCAAGCACTGTATCACTGAGATATAGCCTTAAACTGTAATTTAAAAAAAAATTTTAGCCGGGCGGAGGTGGCGCACGCCTTTAATTCCAGAGCTCAGGAGACAGAGGCTGGCTGACTTCTGAGTTCAAGGTTAAACTGGTCTACATAGTTAGCTCTCTGCCAGCCAGAGCTATGGAGTAAGACTGTCTCCGAAAAAGAAAACAAAACAACTCTTTTGCTATTACTGTGTTTTGAGACAGATCACACTAAATTGCCCCAGTGATCTTCCTACCTCGGCCTTCATAGTTGGAATTACAAGCTGTGTCACACTAAGCCTGGCCAAGTTTTGATTCTGCTTCCTCTCCTACCACAACACTGCAGATCACTGTGTCCCATTAATCTAATAATAGTTCCATTCAGGTATGTCAAGTCATATAGTAACACAGTAAACACAATCCACACTACTAGAGTAACAAAAAAGACCCAACCTATGAACCAATGTTGTTTCCTATACCTAAGTCTTTTCCTGTATTTTAATGCATTTGTTAATACAGATGTATTAACACATTTACTAGTCAAATGCACTTAACTACTTTCTTTCCAAAACAAGTCACTTAAGTTTTTTGGGTTTTTTTGTTTGTTTTTGGTTTTTCAAGACAGTTTCTCTGTGTAGTTTTGGTTCCTGTCCTGGATCTCGCTCTGTAGACCAGGCTGGCCTCGAACTCACAGAGATCCACCTGCTGGGATTAAGGGCATGCGCCCCCACCGCCCGTTGACACCCAATGTTCAGCACAACTTCAAACAATTTATAGAAAAATGGTTACATGTTAGGGTCTCGAGTGGGTGCCCCAAGAACCCAGACTCCAGTCCAGTTGATGCAATAGCAAGAGGTTTAATGAAGCGACTGTACAGAGGGGCAAACTCAAGCTCCAAAGAGCAAGAGTCGCATCGCACCATAGTTCATAGGTGCTTTTAAAGGAAAAACCCACAAAGGCCACAAGATTACAATTTCCATACAATGTCATTTCGATTGATTTATGTCTAGAAACTAATTTCATAAGATCATTGTCTGGTTACAGAGTGATCACAGAGGGGAACAGATCATTGTCTGGTTACAGAGTGATCACAAAGGGGGATACAGGTTACGTCAATGTGCACATTTTTCCTGAAACCTCAAGGGGGGTATCAGAGCGGGAGTGGAGTTTACACACAGGTCACGGTGGTCCTTCCTGGAACACCTGCAATTATCCCAGTCACAGTTGAGCACATCTCTTAATAAAAATCTTTTTACATTGTTACATGGTGGCAGGGGAGATTGAATAATGGCTGAGTCAGGTTGCCCTGGGAACTAGATTTTTAGTTTCTCATTTCCTGGGGCTTGGGGATGTAAACCTGAAGGGTTAGGGTCTTTCAATGTAAGCTTTGCCATCTCTATACGCGGTATGAGTTTCTATTTAATCTCTAATGCTTAGTAAGTCTTTTACCTACAAAATGGTGATGATACTACTTTCAAGTGTGAGATTTGGTGACATAGCACACACTGAACAAACACTAGCTATTATGAAACAATACCTCCAGAGTTAGAAAGTCTATTGGCTTTTTTATTATTTGAAATTTGCCTTTATCATAAAATAATATCTTTAAGAATCATTTAGGTTTATATATAAGCCATTCTCTACAAAGAAACTTCTACTGCCGGGCGTTGGTGGCGCACGCCTTTAATCCCAGCACTCGGGAGGCAGAGACAGGCGGATCTCTGTGAGTTCAAGGCCAGCCTGGGCTACCAAGTGAGCTCCAGGAAAGGCGCAAAGCTACACAGAGAAACCCTGTCTCGAAAAAACCAAAAAGAAAAAAAAAAAAAAAAGAAAGAAACTTCTACCAGTGTAGTTACCTTAATGATATCTTTGAACTAAGAATATCACTTGGGACTCGAGACTACTCTGCAATGAGACTGCTTACTGCTCTTGACAGAAGACTGGGTTTGGTTCCCAGCACCAACATGGCAGCTCACAATCATCTGTACTAACTCCAGTTCCAGAGGATCTGATGCCCACTTTGACCTTGTTGCTCTCTATACACACATACACATAAAATAAATTTAAAAAAGTATCTCAGCCTATTGGCTGTGAAGACTGCTGAATTAGGAGGTGAGGGCTGGGGTGGCAGAATACTTGCCTAGCATGCAGAAATACATAAAACTGGGTGTGGCTGAGGCTTCCTACAATCCCATTTATAATCTCAGCATCTAGTAGAGGCATGAGTAACACAAAGTCTAGGTCATCCTCATATATTTAAGGCCAGCTTGGGCTAGCAACCCTATGTCAAAAACTAAATAAGGGAAGGGGAAATTGCTCAGTGAGTAAAACATGTTCTGCTCAAGAAAGAAGGCCTGAGTTTGGATCTGTAGCGCCCACATACAAAGCAGGGTATGGTAATGCACATCTGTGCTGTGAAACAAAAGACAAGAAGATCCCAGAGGCTCATAGCTCAAGATCAGCAAATTCTAGTTCATTTAGAGACTGTAAAGACCTTATCTCAAAAAATAAGGTAGAAGCTGGTGGCACATGCCTTTAATCCCAGCACTCAGGAGGCAGAGACTGAGCCAGAGCCAGGCAGATCTCTGTGAGTTCAAGGCCAGCCTGGTTTAGAGAGAGAGCGAGATCCAGGACAGCCACAGAGAAACCCTGTCTTGAAAAACTAAAAAAAAAAAAAAGGTGGAGTGTGATAGAGGAAGACACAAAGATACCAGATAATGATTTCCGGCTTCATCGCACAAATGGACGGGCCTGAGAACCCACATACATACACAACACATGCAAAACATAAATAGCTGTTTACAGCCTTCGCATCTACACACAAAGCAAGTATCAAAAAGTGCTGTCCTTATAAAGACTAAGATGAGGTCAGTCACAAAAGCTTAGACCACGTGGTGTGTAGGACTTAAATTTCCTATTGTTTTGTTTTTTTGTTTTTCTCTGTGTAGCTTTGGTGCCTGTCCTGGATCTCACTCTGTAGACCAGGCTGGCCTCAAACTCACAGAGATCGGCCTGGCTCTGCCTCCCGAGTGCTGGGATTAAAGGCGTGCGCCACCACCGCCCGGCTGAATTCTTAAACATACTTAAAGTAGAGAAAATTAACTTCCACATACCAATCAACAATGTTAAACAAATTACCATTATTTGATCAATCTATTTACCATTTCTTCTATTAATTATTCTAAAGCAATTGCAATTGTGGCATTTTAAAGAACATGTATTCTTTTTGTTTTTGTTTGTTCGTTCTGAGACAGTGTTTCTCTGTGTAGTTTTTGGTGCCTGTCGAGGATCTTGCTCTGTAGGCCAGGCTGGCCTCGAACTCACAGAGATCCGCCTGGTTCTACCTCCTGAGTGCTGGGATTAAAGGCATGTGCCACCACTGCCCAGCCAAGAATGTGTATTCTTAAATCTTTGGGAAATCATAAAATACGGCTACAAATTTCTCCCGTGCCCTAGTACGAACATATCTTGGCAGTGCCATGTGGCTGGTCTGGACAGGGCATGGCCAACTTTTACTTTTCTATCCCTTGAATGTATATGTGCCTTGCAAGTCATACTGTATGGTTTGAAAAAGTCCTGAGGCCTTGTACCTTCCATTTTCATTCCCTGGATGCTATCCTGAAACATCATACCATAAGAGATCACTCGGAATAGCAAGATCCAAGTATCAACCAATACCACCAAGAGGCAAGGAAGCTAACTGTGCCAAAAGAGGGAAGTCCTTTGACACACAAAACTTCTAGGGCCTTTCAGAAAAAAGTTCTCTCTTGATACTTAACTAACACATACTTAAGGTATTCCTAATATTTTAAAGGGTTTCTTTAGCAGCAGCAGCAGCAACTATTCAACTGTGCCACTGTCTATCAGTCTCCAGCACTGAAAGATATAATAACCTATTCTCTGAAGAGAAGGCAGTTTAGGTGTCACAATTCAATCTCCAGTCACCAACTACAACCCATTTTGGAGTTCTTGTGCAGTCAGAAATACATTATTACCAGCTTTTACAAGCCTACCCTCTTTTACAGTTGTTGGGAAAAATGGGTGCAGAGGATTAGGTGATTTAAAAAGCAGACGTTCAAACTTATCTCGTCTAACCAGTCGTCAGAGAAAACATATTTGAGAACAGGTAAAACCAGCTTGGACCACAGGAAGTTCATGTCAGTGCAGAAAATTAAAAATTACAATCAGACAACATCAAATCTCAGTCAACTCTTAAATTATAGAGCAATTTTATCATTTCTGCTCAGTCCTTTTGGATTCACTCCCAGCAACTTTACTAAAATGATACAAGTTTAACAAACAAAGACAAATGAAATAACTCTCCTTCGGTGACTACTTTAGTAGGAACTTGTTCATTTTAAGTTGTCATCTAATTTGGCCCATTATTGATCTAATAGTTTAATAGCTCATTACTTATTACTTAATTTGTTACTTAAAAATACGGCTTGATGCAAGCCTATACATTCTATTTAAGTATTTCCAAATTTCTTACTGACATAAAGATAATTTTATCTGGATACAACAGTTCTCCATCACACAGCACAGGGCACTAAACTTTCTAATGTATCACAGAAAGTCTTCCATGGCAAGCTCTAACCTTCCTTCATTTTACCTCTCAGCCGTGGGAAGCCAACTGTCACCTCTTAAACCACATCTCCACAAGCAGGTCCTAGCCACCGTCAGCTTAGCGTAAGCATTTCTCCCTTTAAACCTTCCCAAGCCTGACCATACCACTGAAGCCCCCAAGTATTCATGTATAGTATTTACAGGAAGGTACCACTAATGCCCCACAGTATTCATGTATATAGTATTTACAGGAAGGTACTAACAGCAGTTGTTTACAAATCGGTCTGATGACTAAACTGTGAGTTGTAGAAGGAAGATTGTGTCAAGCTCATTGTTGCAAAGGGAAACTCTAGTAACCAAACAGTGCTTATACTATTTGATAAATTTTCCACACTAAGATTACCTTAAGGTATATTAAAATGTGGACAACTCTTTATAACAGATGGAAGAAGTGTGAGAGACTGATATGAAATTGACTACATATCATATGATATAAACGTTGGTTGTCTACATAAATGCTATGGATGACTTATGTCCAAGTTATGTAGGAAGACAATCCTCCTTATTCCAGACATCTGACCTAGGTTTGGGTTACAGCTTAGTCAGAGAATAAATGCTTAGTATGCCCAAGACATCTGATCCCATGAAACTGAAAATAACTTAAGGTAATGGGGTGGGGCACTAAATTCCAATATATACATATATGAAACTGTATGAAAAGAATAAAGAAAAAAAATCTATAGGTGAGGGGGGGATGGTGTACCAAACATTTAGGGCAAAACTAGAGCTGTGTAGTGTTGCTGGATCTGGTGGCACACTCCAGCAATCCCAGAAGGCTTAGGCAAGAGTACCTTAAGTTAGAGGACAGTCTGGGTAGCATTATGAGTTCAATGCCAGCATAAAATACAAGGTTAAGACCCCCTCTAAACAAACAAAACAAACTCACATATACATGAAGCGATGTGGATACAACTCACAAAGTCCAATTTTGAGTTTTTTTCTGATCAGAATACTTGGGTTATAAATCTGTGGTAAATTTCATTTGTTTATAGTTATTAAAAACTCACACTTCGCCGGGCGTTGGTGGCGCACGCCTTTAATCCCAGCACTCGGGAGGCAGAGGCAGGCGGATCTCTGTGAGTTCGAGGCCAGCCTGGGCTACCAAGTGAGCTCCAGGAAAGGCGCAAAGCTACACAGAGAAACCCTGTCTCGGAAAACAAAAAAAAAAAAAAAAAACCTCACACTCCAAGTCTTATGCCCTGTAGTGTCTGTTGATTGTTGGACACACTAGCTTATCTTATTAAAAACGCATCTCAAGGAGTGGGGGAACTCATCTCAACTAGGAGATCTGAAGAGGTTAAATAACTATGGTCATGGTAATGACCAGAGCCTCTGATTCCATTGCTACTGCCTCACCATCACGCTGCGGCTTCACACTTACTGGAGCTGTAAAGAAAACACTGACCCCATTTCTGGTTCTCTTGTGAAAATACATAGAATCTACTATAGAAAATACATAGAATACAAATCTACTACTGTTTGATTTGTAAATCAGAAATGTATCGCTATGCTTATCTTCATTATTTATCTTCCACTCTGGATACAAAAGGAGTAAGAGATAAGGAAATTTTAAAACAAAGTATCTAAAAACTACAAAATGG
>CABHPP010110604.1:0-24278 GCA_902168425.1 Peromyscus attwateri
GAATGGAGGCCTCCCAGTCACGGCCTCCAGACCTGTCCCTCAGGGACAAGTCCTGCCTTCTTGCTGTATGTCCTGTGCCTCCTGGTTCCTGCCCACTTGGCTCTGGTCCTCATTGCCTGGGCAGCTCCATCCTGGCCCTGCCAGGGTCTCATTATGAAATGCAGACCCAAACACTTGCCCAGGATGGTAGGAAAACAAATGAGATCATGGAATCACTGACATGGGTCTTTTTTAGGAAGGCTTATGGAAAGTTGGGGAACAGTCAGAGGATTAGGGATGAGTAAATGTTATTCCAGTAGAGGTTTGACTTCCTGGATATGGTTAGGAGAGGATTATTCAGATGATGGTCTTTGGGCTCTTAAAAGTGATGGCCACCCGACACTAGCAAGAGGTCTCTAAAACATGAACTTTACTAACGTTTTAATGTTTCTAGGCAATAAGTCAGAAGTTATTGATATGCAAGAGAACAGTTTCCTAAGGGAGACAAGTCTTCCAAAGCACCCCTAAGGGAGAACATGTGTGTGAACAGTGTGTGTGTACACATGTAAGGGAGAGCATAGGTGTGAACAGTGCAGGATGAAGAGTTAATCATCTGGTCCCCAGCCAAAGCCTCTGGAGCATAGCTTTTCCCCCTCAGTCCCATGGATCAACAATCTGATAGGCCCTTCCTGCTTCAGTGTATGCCACACACTTGCTGGCCTACCTCTGTAATTTAACTTTGTGCTTCACCTAGATTTAGCCAGACTGGTGTGGTGGTCTGAATGAGAATGACTCTCATTGGCTCATATATTTTGATGCTTAGTCACTAGGGAGCAGAACCCTGTGATGGGATTAGAAGGGTTAGGAGGTGTGGCCTTGTTGGGAGAAGTGTGTCATGGAGTGGGCTTTGAAGTTTCAAAAGCCCTTTCCAGGCCCAGTCTGTCTGTCTCTGTCTCTGTCCTCTCTCTGCTGATGCTGCCTGTGGATCAGGATGTAGAACTTTCAGCTCCTTCTCCAGCATCATGTCTCCTTGTGTGCTGCCACACTCCCACCGTGATGACAATGGACTAAACCTCTGCATGTAAGCAAGGCCACAATTAAATGCTTTCTTTTATGAGTTCCCTTGGTCATGGTGTCTCCTCACAGCAACAGAAGAGGGACTAAGACACCCAGTGTCCTAATTTGCTGTGATAAACACTGTGACCAAAAGTCACTTTGGCAGAAAAGGCTTTATTTCATCTGACAGTTTTGAAGGGAGTCCGGGCAGAAACTTCAAGGAGGAACCTAAAGGCAGGAACTGAAGATGAGGCCAAGAAGGATTTTTTTTACAACCCAGGACCACCTAAGGAGGGTAGCACCATCCATAATGGGCTGGGCCCTCCCACATCATTAGCCAAGAAAACGTCCCACAGACTTGCTACAGGTCCATTTGATGGAAGCATTTTTTCAATTGAGTTTCCCTCTGCCCTGATGGTTCTAGCTGATGTCAAGTTGATGAAAGATGACCAGTACACCCGATTTCCATGCTTTTCAATCACGAATCGCCAAGAGATATTGTTAGGATGCAAGGCAAAGAGGGAGGGGCACGGACGTCTTTAAAGGGACATAAACATACCCACCATCTCAACAAAATAAAACATAAAAGATCAAAGCATTTAGAAAGATTATCCAAAACTGGTGGGATAGCTCAAGGGGTAGGACACTTGTCATGAGGCCCAAGGACCTAAGTTTGGACTCCAGAATCCACATGGTGTAAGGAGAGAACTGACTTCTGTAGGTTGTCCTCTGACCACACACGTGTGCTACGGCACATGTGCAGACACACACACCAAAATAAATAGTAAGTCCATGTAATATGTTTCTAAAAAGATAAGCCCTTAAGATAATTCAGTAAAGTTAAAAAGCAAAATTCATTTAAATGAAAAGGTTTTGTTTAACAAGAGATAGCATTTCAAAGCGATGAACATAATGGCCCAGGCTGGCCTTGAACTTACAATACACCTGCCTCAGCTTCCTGAGGAGCTGAAATTGTGTCTGTGCCACCAGGCCCAAGTCTTTGTTTCTGAGATATGCTCTTGTTATGTGTGACTTTGAATACTTGGGTTCAAACAACTGACCTGCCTCAAGCTTCCTATATCCTGGGACTACTACTACATCCGTGTGTGTGTGTGTGTGTGTGTGTGTGTGTGTGTGTGTGTCTGTGTCTGTGTCTGTCTGTCTGTCTGAGGACACATGGGCTAACAATATAAAGAACCATGAGAATAACTAGAAAAAGACTTTTTTTTTTTAAAGAACAAATTACTTGAATGGAGTCTTCATTATAGAAATTCCCCATCCTAAGGTGTGTGAAAAAGATCAACATCACTACTTATCAGAAAAATCCAACTGAAAACTCTAGTGAAATACCTCATGCATCTACTTCGGTGTGTGAAACTCAAGGCTGACCGTATCAAGTGCTGGCAAGGATACAGAATGTTGGGGATCCTATGCTGCCAGTAGGTCAAACCTCTGTTAGCAATCTGCTGGTGTTTCCTGTGGTGATATATTGTAGACTCCAATAAAGCTTGCCTGGGGATCAGAGGAAGAAGCCAGCCCCTATACTAAACATAGAGGTCAGGCAATGGTAGCACACGCCTTTAATCCTAGCATTCGGGAGGCAGAGATCCATCTGGATCTCTGTGAGTTCATGGCCACACTGGAACAGAGCCGGGCGTGGTGGCACATGCCTTTAATCCCAGCGCTAGGATGGCAGGGCACAGAAGGTATATAAGGCATGAGTAAACAGCAAGTCTCTCTCTTTCAGTGGAGGATTTTGTAGGAGTAAGAACTAGCGGCTGGCTGTTCTGCCTCTCTGATCTTCCAACCTATAGCCCAATATCTGGCTCTGGGTTTTTTTTTTTTTTTTATTAATTAGACCATTTAGCAATTCATGCTATAGTTTCCCACCCCAATTATGTGACTACTATGAGTGGACAGCAAGATAGCAGTCAATGTCAACTGGCCTGTGAGTCATACTTGCTGTGAACTGACTTGCTAGGTGTGTTCCATCCCAGAGTCCACACTAGTATCCAGCTGAAGCATTCTCATTACAGATCATCAACTTCTAGAGACACAGCTCTACTGAGCCTGGATAAACAGGGCTGGGTCAGCTAAACAAATCACCATAAGGTCCCTGCATCCATGGGGGTGGAGCAGAAGATGGATGTGCAGGTTGAAAATGTAGTCACGTAGGAGGAATTCATTTCAATGTTCCATAGGGCTGGGGGAAAACATTCCTTCCTTCCCTCCCTTCCTCCTCCCTCCTTTCTTTGCACAAGATATTGAAACCAGAACTCTGTGCATGCTAAGCACATGTTCTACCACTGATTCCACTCCCAGCCCAGTATATTTCAAAGTACCTAGTGAGGAAGTAGAAATGCTAAGTACCCCAATTTATCATTGTACAATGTGTGTGTGTGTGTGTGTGTGTGTGTGTGTGTGTGTCTGTGTGTGTGTCTGTGTGTGTGTGTGTGTGTGTGTGTATATATATATATATATATATATACACACATACATACATATGTGTGTGTGTGTGTCTGTGTTTTGGCTTCTCACATGGTACCTTATGAACACATAAAAACAAATGGTAAAACAAACCTGCAAGATGTGGCTCAGACAAAGCAATGGGAAGTGAGGTGTCTTAATGGGGACTTATGGGAACAGTAATTCATGATCCTGGATAAACCGGATGCTGTTGGCTTTGGTCCCCAAGACACATTGCAGAGCCTGCAGCTGAAAACTCCTCAAGGTATGAGGCCTTGAGTTAGGCATTGATATTTTCAGTGTATTTTGAAATCACTTTAATGAAAACAGTCACTTGTGTAAAAGCAAAAAGAGGAGGAGAAGGAGGACCAGGAGAAAGATGCTTGCTCCTTCTGGGGGAATCACAAAGGACAAAGGGAAAATAAAACGGTCCCTTCGAGCCTCCTGTATTAAACTTTGCATTTTCTGGCCACTGTTTTGAGGCATTAAGAGACTTGTATTTTAATATAAAAATCACAGAACGCTGGCTTTTCTCTGTGCTGCGCCGTTATCTGGCTTTTGGCAGACTTAAAATTCTTCCTTTTAAAACTATTTCCTTTTGGAGGTCAGCTGAAAGTCCAGTTCAAGTACCACATTGATAAAACTGAACACAGGACCACTCTTAAAAGCCAACAATTATGGGCCCCAGTAGAAAAACACTCCGTGGTGCCAGGCTTCCGAGGCATCGTGCCTCAAACGTGGCTTTGTGTCGACGCAGCAGCTGTATCCACAGGCGAAAAGTTAAAAGACTTATTTGAAAATGTTTCCACTTTTGGAAGCTCCCTTTTGCAACTTCTCTGCTGATGGGGAGCAAGAGCTGGGGTGCTTTTGGAAGATGCTTTTCCAGCTACCAGGACTGGCTGAGTCTGAGGTCACATGTCCTGACCTTGGGAGCCTGGTTTCATGGGTGTCAGGTCCTCTAACCTCTAGCCAAGTTTTCTCCTTCAGTCTGCATAGCTCCAGCCAGCAGTATCTATATTCTGATGGCAAAATACTGAAACTCGTTTATTCACTGTGCAGACATGATGAGCTCATGGGCATCAAGGATTTTGTTTTAACTGGCAAATTCGGTGACTTATACTCACATTCATCTTTAATACAGTTTACACTTATGGTGTCTCATGAATGCCATTCCCTAAATAGCCTGCCATTCCCATTTTGCCCTGTACACTTTTCTCCAAAGTAATGGTCACTGGACAGAAAGCAGGTGTTGGACAAAAGCCACAGAGACTTGGAGCAAAGACAAAGACTCTGGACAACTAAACTGTTCACCACTGATAGAGAATCGATAAAATGCCTGTACACCTGAGACAGGAAGAGAGCTGATCCACACAAGCTCTTGTTAAATCAACTATCCACTGAAGGGCAACGGAAGTACAGAAAGGTACACACATCATCTTGTAGGGCTAGCTCGATGAATTTCTAAAAAAAAGTTAGCACCCCAATTAACCAGTGAAAGATCAAGGAATAGAGCATCATCAGCCCTCAGAATCCCCATCACCTTCTTCCTACTGTGTCTTAGCAAGCAGGAGGCAGCAATCTAGGCCCTGCCTGATTTTGTGAATAAAGTTTTATTGCAACATGGCCACACTTGTCCCTTTTCATGCCTTCTGTGGCTGGTTTTGTACAAGACCAGCCCAGGGATTATTTGCAGTGGAGACTACCTGGCCCATGGAGTCTGAAGGGCTATCTGAACCTTTACAAAAATGTCCAGAACACTGCTCCAGAGCAACCCTGAACAGAAGAGAATATGAGTAGCAGATGCAATTTAAAATTTTCTAGTAACCATATTAAAACTAAACAAGTTAAGTGACTTCTACAATCACACTTTATTTAATCAGTACATCTAACATAGTTCAACTTGCAATTACCATTTTAAAAATGGGATATCTGATCTCTTTCCACAGTTTTCAAATCCAGAGTTCATTTTGCCTTGACAAGCACATCTGGACTCACTCTAACTGTACTTCAGCAGTCCCTTCTCAGATGTCTCTTGGGGCTAGAGATGACACTGAACAGCACAGGTCTGGAATCTGCTCTAGGTCTCAGAGGCTGGCAGACACCAGAACAGAACACTACCTTGTTGCCGATCCTATTTCCAGCTCAGGTACTTAGCTTTCTAGTATATGTGCACAAAGTGAATTGCACATAGGCACAGACACTAACACACACACACACACACACACACACACACACACGCGGGCGGGGGGGGGGGGGACGGCCGGGCGCGGGGGAGATTGTCCAGGCCCTAGCTGCAATGAATTCCAAAACCTAGAAGATGCAAGAAGGGTGCACTCTCACAGCCTCACAGCTCTACCAGTCGGGCACACTGGCGGCGGAAGGCAGCATGTGTACATGTGCTTTTGTGAAGGGCAGGCAAAACAGAGGCTGCACAGGAATGCCGCACACTTGGATGAGGATGGGACAAAAGGCCCTGATAAGTACCACATAAGGGTTATGTCTGACAGCTCAGCCACCCCAAGATTGTATTTAGCAAAGCAAAACACCGCATTAATACAGGTCTACAAAAACAAACAAAAGAAAAACTAGACAGCTGCTAATGTAGAAAAATGAAGAGATCACATAAATCTGGATTCCTGGCATCTTTTGGAAAGTCCAAGGAGCTAGGAACACAGCTGTCTGCCCCGTGACATCAGGTGGCTGCCTGGAGTAGCTCATGCTGCCTCCTCTACAGAAGAAGGTTATCTTTAGATGGCCCCAGCACCCACTGTTCCCAGCCATCACTCACTTGTTCACATAATTACCTGGGTTTTCACCCTCTGTCTCCTTCAGTAGACATACTTCTGAGACCCTGTGATGGCCTTTGTGAGTTCTGATAGACTAATATTGGATGGAATATAGTCATATGCTTTCCACATGCCTAAGAACTTCAGCGGAAGTAAAGTTACAGTTTATCATATATGAGTTCCAGTGGTATCAGATGAACCTTTCCCATCTTTGATTGCTTAACTCACATCTTAGGGGCATACTTGGACCCAGAGTCAGAGGCAAGTGGTGTTTGTATGCTCCAAATGTCTCAGGTAATGAAGTATATAACAAGCACCTTCTAAGGTCTTGCTTGTGATCACCAACTGGGACCCCACCGGCCACATTGCTAGCCTTATTCTTGCTTAAATGATTGTGACATTGGAATTTGACACACTTGAAGATTTAACTACAACTGACAACCATGAAATTAATGGTTTCTTCTCTGACATTCCATTAAGGTATCTCTGCACCCCAGGGCTTGTTATTTTGCCTAAATTCAGTTGTCTTAAAGTTTACTAACAGTTCACAAGCCAGGGCACAGTGTTTTTTACAGAGCTAGAACATGCATGCGTCATAAGGCCAGCATCTTTCATTTGAAAGCGTTTTGATGGCTGATGGTTTGGATATGGCTCATTTCCCAACGGTTCATGGGCTGGAAGTTTGGTCCTTAGTGTGGCCATGTGAGAGGCGGTGGGACCTTTAAGGGTGAGACCTAGAGGGAGTTAGTAGTGGGGGTGCTGTCCTGGGAAGAGATTCTGGAGGTTCTGGGGGCGGTGGTGCTGAGCTAATTCTCTTCAGAATGAGCTATTATGAGGGCTTGGCTTTCCTTGACTGTCCTTAGCTTATTGTCTTGCCATGGGAGTCTCCCTCACTCCCTTCTGTCATATGATGTCACCTGCCATCAGACGCTCACCAGAGGCTGAATCAATGGAGCTACCTGATCTTGGACTTTCAGTCCCAAAACGGTGAATTAAAACAAACCTCTTCGCTTTATAACGCTGCCTGGTACTCTATTTACTTTCTGTTGCTGTGCTAAAACATTCCGAGCAAAGGCAACTTGGGGAGGAAAGAGTTCATTTCAACTTGCACTTCCAGTCCATCAGTGATGGAAGCCCAGGCAAGAACCAAAGCGGGTGCTGAAACAGAAACCACAGGGGAACTCTGCTTACAGGCTTGCTCTCTCTGGTTCATACTCAGTTAGCTTTGTCTTATAACCCGAGATTACCTGACCGCACTGCCTTGAGTGGGCTGGGCCCTCTTACATCAACTAGCAATCAAGAGAATGCCCCATAGACATGCCCGCAGGCTGGTGTGATAAGGGGTAATTCCCCACCGGAGACTCCCCCAGTTGACTCTGGACTGTGTCAGGTTGATAACTGACGCTAATTCGAGGCCCAGCCTCCAGTATTTCATTATAGTCATGGAAAGCCTGAATTACACTTAGGATAATTTGCTGCTTTCAATGAGATCATCCCTTCTGAAAAGGAACTCAAAGTCTTTTTCCAAGTGACTTGGTGTTTGTCCTTTGAGCATACTGAGGGGACAGAATGTGCAAAGATTAGCCTATCAGGATGGCATTGTACATAACCCTGTTCATTTTCTGTTACTAAAGAAGAATAGTTGAGACTGAGTAGATTCCGAAGAGCAAAGAGATTCATTTTGCGTTAGGGCTCTGGAGTCCAGTGGCATAGCAACAATGGCTATCCAGAGCACCATGACATGGTGTCAATCATATAACATATCCCTGTGCATTGTGGGGAAGGGCTCTGCACAGAAAAGGAATGATTGTAACAGCATGTTAAAAACAAAAGAGTGTATCTGTATTTCCTGCCACTGCCACAGTAGGAAACCATGCCTTACTAAGAGATTACCAACCAAACCCCACACTGCTGCCTACCAAAACAGCAGCTTGCCCAGGGCTTGCTGTTTTCAGTGTTACATGATTAACCCATTGTTATTGTGTTATGAAATGATTACTATGGCATAAAGTTCATGAAAAATTAACAAATCTCTTTGAGGAAATAGTTATGCTCATCAAAATCAACTAGTGTTACTTATAAACACAAAAAAATGAGCTGTATTATTTAATCTCCTAATGGAATAGAAATTCATTCTCTTCCTTATCCCAATACCTATAAAAATTAGAGACGTGAATTATGTGATGCAATAACCATAAGAGACAGTCAAAATTATGAATCCCTAATAGGAGAAATGAGGTAAGATGGAAAGAAATGGAGAGAAAAACCATGGTTTCCTAGTTGGTAAATTAGAAATACTAACAAGGAAAATATTATTTAATATAATGATGCAATGTAATTCCAACTGAAGTAGATGCATAATTACGAGAAATTAAATTAAATCTAGTTAGGTCAGTTTTTCTGAAGACTGGGATTCTAATGTGTAATGAAAACTGCCAATATCATCTGGTCATTTATAAGTTGTTGATGTGGGAATTGAGGATAAATCCTTTAGTTTTGGTGTAAAGCATAATTAGGAAATTGCCTTTTACTCTAATTTTAGTGGAATGAAACAAGAATTCATCTGGATGAATCGGCGTCTTTGCCGCTCAGTGTCTGACTGCTGGATGCTTATAATATATTGATTCCATACCCTTTCTGAGTGGTTGGCACAATCAGCATGGATGTGTGGAACCATGGTCATATCACGACTGAGGCTAAGCTAATGGTGTGGCCTCTATCTGGCTCATGCCGAGTGAGGTCCTCCTGTGGGTGTGGGATGGACCTATCTGGTTGTCCTGCACACCACATAACCCAATCATACCAAAGGAACAAAGACAGAGCAGCAGGTGACTTCTCTCACCAACATGCATTTTATAATTTTAGTTCTCATGATGCGAGCAGGCTCCTGAGTATAGGAGCGGCTATTGTCTGAATAGCGGTGTCATCCAAATTTCTTATTGAAAATTGAAATCCCAGAATAACAACATTAAGAAGAGAGGCCAGAAAGTCTCTGCCTTGTTGAAGGTTTTGAGGGAATGCGTCGGCTTCCCCATCCCTTCCACCATGGGAAGACACTGTTTCCGCCCCCTCCGAAGGACTCTGCAATAAGGCTCCATCTTGGAAGCAGGGGGTATCAAGAACAGCCCATGAAGCTTGACTTAAGAGGCTTCTCTTGATCTCTAAGCCTGCTAACCACAGTCTCTTTCTCTATGTCCTCCTGACCCCACAAACACAAGGTTGTCTATAGTTGTGGAGAGCACACCTTCCCTGAAAATGACACGTAGACATCTTTCACTGAGTTTAAGCTCAGCTCCACACAAGTGACATTACTGCATCAAAGCCCAATAAATAGCTACTTTGAGCACCGCTTTTCTCCGTGGCATGTGCTTTGAATGGGTGAGGTCCTTCAAATGTAAGATCTTTTGTAGATATGCCAGTGGCACAATTCACATCAAAAGGAAGGCTTCAGAGTGGATGCATGGGGGGCGACCCTGCTTGCTTTTAGCAGCTTTTAGTATGTATTACTGAGAAATTATGGGCCCTTTAAAGCCTGCTTCGAAAAAGGGAGATGTGAGGGGCTAGGAGTGTAGCTCGGTGGTGGAACACTTGCCTACCATGTGCCTCCAAACCTGTAGCAAACTGTCAGACAACCATGAGCATTGGTAAAAACAAACAAACAGCAAAACAAAACAACAGCAGAAAACCCAGGAAAGGGAGTTGATAGTAATGCTTATCCACAAGGTGGTTTTGCAGATTATACTGCACAAGGTGTGTGAAGCCTGGCAGTGCCCACCTGCATGATGAATCTGGGTTACCAATGCTCTGATTATTATTAACGAAGACCCTTAGATGCCATCATGCCAATCAAAAGCTGTCTTGGAGGTGTCAGCTTCTTAGGAAATGAGATAGAGCTGGAGACAGAGGTCAGAATTTCAGTTCAGCTCAGCAACCTTGTGCTGTTTCCTCATCTAGAAAATGGAAGACAGTAAAAGCATCACTCGGGACAGTAGCCCGTTCCTCTGGATCCTTGGTGACACTGGGAACAGTAGCACGTTCCTCTGAATCCTCCATGACACAGGCATCAAGAAGGATTAAATGTGTGAAACTTTCATGTCAAGAAATGTCGGAGGGGTGGAATGGGGAGGGCAGCTCAGGCAGCTGGGGAAGCCATTAGGCTGGGATGCAGATACTTGTCAGTTCATCCTATTTTTGGTGCATTTCAAAGAAAACGGCACATGTCTGTACTTCCCCCTAAGTACTTTACCATGTGCATCTTTAACTAGAGTTCAATTTTTTTTTTCTGGGTTAAAAAAAAAAGTTTAATGTAAAAATTTATACCAAGTTTTTAGATGACTGAAACCATTTCCAAGCACCAGACACCAGACATTACCTGGTTGGGAGCAATCAGCAGCTGCACATTCTTGGCGTGGAATGTGGCATGTGGGCATCTGCTTGTGGGCTCCCACAGATGCTGGTGACAGCAGGCCGGGGCTCCAGGAAGCAGACTAAGACTGAGGTTAGACTACAGGAGGCTTATTATGGGATGGTTGAAGAAACCAGCCGTCTCATGGACCCATATGAAGTCATGAAGGTTGGCCTTGACTTAAAAAAAAAAAAAGTGGTTTCATCAAAATGATACTTAAAAAGACAAATTTCATCCTCTACTCCCCTTTTTTTTTCAATAATATGTATTTTCTGAAGGTGGACTCCTGCCATTTGTCCATATCCCAAATCTTTTGAGCATAGCCCCACACTTTTTCAGAATCTTAAAGGGTAATTTCCAGACTTCCAATCCAGAATGTCAAAATCAGACAACAGAATCGTTGTTTCTTTGCTTCATTGCTGGGGTGTGGTCACATCCTCTAGGCTCTGGCTAAACAGATGGGTCCATGCAAAGCTTTGTTGGAAACCAGGCCATGTATTTGGGATAAGCACCAGCATCCATGTGGTGGTCAGAGGCCATGGCAGAGCTGGTGTGGCTTTGCACAACAGCTAAGGAAGTGATCTTGACAGCAACCTCCTGCCCCTGGCCTCTGGGTGGGGCAATTCTGCTTTGTTATTGTGGGAGTCACTTAGGATGCTCAGTCCATGGTCCATCCTAGTCTTCGGTATCATTACTTATCTAAACCAACTAGAGGCAATTCATCTGCATGTACCCCAAACTCTGACCAATACACAGACTTTCATTAACTTTTTAAAGTCCCAGCACCCTTTTATTAAACACAATACAGACATTTCTCAACTTACAATAGAGTTATAGTCCAATAAGTCCACTGCAAGCTGAAAATGTCACATTGAAAATGTATACAACATATCTAAACTACTTAACACAACACAGTAGGCCAGCCTACCTTCAGCATGCTGGAGACACTGACTGCAAGCAGCCAACAGCTGGACTATTAACAGTCCTGGACTTGTGTATATTGGTAGCCTAGGAAAAGATCAAACTTCAAAATCTAAAGTATTATTTCTACTGAAATTCTATCACTCTTATGCTATTACAAAGTGAAAAGATGAAAATCAAATCACTTGTATGTCAGGGCTATCTGTATTCTCTGGAAGCCCAGTATACTAAGTAGATTATAGTCACTCTGATACGGGGTGGTCGTCTCACTCTTCAGGATCTAGAACTCTAGGACTCCCGTGACTTCACTCTTAGCAGGAGGTACAATGTCCTTGATGAGGCTATTAAAGAGGTTCCATCATTACTGAACCCAGACTTTTTTCTTGATTTTTTGGTCCAGGGCTTGGGGAGAGGCTTCATCTCATCATGTCTCCTGTTGTACAGTTCTAACAAGTCCCTCTTATTTGCAAGCACACCTACCTAAGGTTTCCATAGCCATTTACTTACTCTTTTCTTCCGTGCACGTTCATCATAAGTGTCTGCCAGGAAAATGACAATTCAAGAAGCAGCTCAATCATGACCTCTGTGGACTTCTTACTGATAGACCTTCCCATTTCATGGGTGATCCTTTCAGGGGCCTCTCAGCACACATGGTCACTCCCTTCCTAGATTAAGTATTCCCCCATTATGACCCCAGGTACTCTGTAATTTTGATGAGTACACATCCTGAATCATTAATACACCAAAGTGAGTTTCCCAGGCTTTACCCTTCCTTCCTTCTACCTACAAGATCTGTCAGGGCTTCACCTCAGCTAAACCTACCAAGAAGCTAGTTAGCAAAGGGAAATTGAGATATGAAGACTGGTTAAGGCAGCCCAAAGGCCACACAGTGTAGGGTTTAAGCAAAGCAAGAATGTTTCTAGGGATGGAGGAGTAAACAACCAACTCAACAGCTCCTCATAGAAGTCAGTGAGGTTGAAAGGGGCTGCAGAGTTAGTTGAAGGAGAGCCTAGGAAACTTAGTATGACCCTGTCTCAAAATAAAAAGTTGAAAAACAGGCTGGGTCTGGAGTCCAGTGGTAGGCCCTAGGTTTAATTGACAAAGAAAAAAAATGACAAGACGTCATTGTCACTGTAAATATAGGAAGTAAGTGATTCACCCTGCTGTGTAAGTCAGTCTCAAAGACAGAAGATACAAATGGAAGTGGGATCCAACTGTCCCTTCATGTTCTCACGCCATTGATGTGATTAAAAAAAATGCACATGACACACCCTTGACCTAACTCACTGACAGATCCAATCCTCAAGGTTGAGGGGGGAATAAGAGAAGTGCTATTCTTGACCTCTTTCCAGTGAACAAGGAGGAACCTCCTGCAGAAGCAGAAGCGATAGGCTTTGTGAGGGTGGATTCTTCCTTCATCTATCTGCTGCTAATAGCTGAGAGTGGGAAACCTAGTCAGGCTGGGAACGTTGTGTATAGTAGCAGAGACTTGAAGAACCTTGAAGGGGCTGGAGCCCATCAAAGTGTCCATTCCACCAGGCAGGATGGGAAGTTTTTGCTCACGGGTTTGGATGCCACACACACACAAAGAGGAAAATCCCTAAGGGAGGGGCACAGTACCCAGCTGTTGTGTCCGCACAGACATCACAGTTAACTCACAGGATGAAAGGCCAGTAGGGTTCCAGAGGTACTGGCAGACCCCAAGCATTGCAGTGGAGCAGGTGGATTATATTTAGGAAAGAAGCGCCCAAAAAGGGGTATCTTCTGTAATAAAACAAACAAAAAACAAGCTTCAGTAAAGCTAAAAAGATTTTTGTAAAGATACTTTTGGTCCAAGATCAGGTCAACCACAGCAGCCGGAAAAGCAAATCTAAACGCTTTGCTCATGAGAGTGTCTAATTTACACAAGAGGATCAAATAAAGATGGCAAGACTGTAAAGGAAGCCAGCATCACTCCATAGGTTGAATTCTAAGGTCACAGAGGCAGCTGCAAAGGAGAAGCTGGACACTCTTTAGGCAGCCCCACAGCCACTCTGGAGCTGTCACATGCCAAGCCGTGGTGAAAAAAGAAATCATGTAGCATTGTTTGTGACCGTCTCTAAGTGCTTGAAATAACAGAGCTGGTGTTGGACAGCAATAGGACTAACGCTGGGGTGTCAACCCAGGCTGAGGCAGGAGATTTGTGAGCTCGAGGTCAGCCTGGGCTACAACAGTGAGTCCCGGGCAAGCCTGGGCTTTGTCAAGAGCTTCTATTTCAAAGAGACCACCCCCAAACAAACCCTTTGCCATAGAAGGGCAGATCTATGCTTTAGGGAGCCTGATGATTAGTCCATTTTAGAAATCCGGGGTGAGAAAGAACACGAAATCATCAATGTGAAGTATCCACAGGCCTCAGTGAGGGAAAGGACCCGGATACAATGCAAGCCTACACCCACCTCAGTAATCTTTGCCATACCATTAGAACACTAATGTATTCTACTGAGTAACAAATATACCTGATTCATCCTAAGAAATGTTCATGGTAAAATCAGTCTGATATGCTGGGTACATATAAACTGGCACACCTTTATATTCATCTCATGTTTGGCCAGTGGGGAATGTGCCTCCCTTTGATAAGGGGTCTCAGAAGCTCAAGGCTCTGCCTCAAGCTTAGTTTTCCAGGAAGGAAAGAGAGAGGTCACTGGGGATGGACCTAGTTAAGACCTCACTGGTCTGGCTTTCAAAGCACAATCACTAACGCAGCCAACGCTCTACAGAAGCCCTCAGTGTGAGTGCAGAGGTGAGCGAATCAGGTCTCACCACCATGTACCCACTTTCACTCAGGCGAGGTCAAATCGCCACCCAGCGCGAAACACGAACTTGACTCAGTTTTCAGATGTCAGTGTGCGAGCATTTTCCCTGCTTTCTGGTTTTCGTCCTGTTCATCGCCAGGGAGCTTCAACTTTGAGGTAAGGATCCCCAACGACCGGCAGATTCTTATTGTTTGTTTGATGACTATTAAAACATCACCTGTTCCAGGGAATGGTTGTGACTTGGAGCAGTCACTCCATGCCT
This sequence comes from Peromyscus attwateri, assembly GCA_902168425.1. Classification (NCBI taxonomy): domain Eukaryota; kingdom Metazoa; phylum Chordata; class Mammalia; order Rodentia; family Cricetidae; genus Peromyscus; species Peromyscus attwateri. Next base: position 14,668 of record CABHPP010110604.1, read on the forward strand.
CAGTCTCCTCATTGTGAAAATGAATATTCAGCCCACAGAGTTATTTTTAGAAATCTGATCTACTACATTGCTAGGCCAAGATAAAAGTGTTTATGGAGGGCTGGAGAGATGGCTCAGTGGTTAAGAGCAGAGGACTGGAGTTTGATTCCCAGCATCCACTTCAGGTGGCTCACAACCACCTGTAACTCTAGTTCTAGGCCTGAGTCTCTGTGGGTACCTGCACTCACATGCACATACTTACACATAATTAAAAATAATTAAAAAAATCTAAAAAATGTATGCAATCACCACTTTCTATTACAGAGTCCACGGTGAAAAAATAATGATAGCATATTAGATGCATACAGGTACCTTGCAGGCTAAATTATAGCTTAAAATGTGAATTCTGATGCACATGTTAACTTGAGCAGGAAAGACTGGCCACAAACAATTAAAACATGGTTATGCTCATCCCAATCGATGTCTTGGTGCTTTAGCATCTGGCTTTGTAGATGTGTAGGGGTTACCAGTGTAAGCCAGCAGGCACCTGCTGCACCCAGGAGAAGTACCATTAGCAGAGGCAATATGGGTGCTGTTCTACACTACCATAATTCCAACACCTGAGGGACTGAAGGCCTTTAGAGAGTCAGAGAGGCCGAGCCAGAGCTTTGAGAATAAAGTCGAGCTGTGGGTGTATCTGCTCTGGCTTTTGCATTCCTTAGTTCTGTGTCTCTTCATATGACTATGAGCTCTTCTATCAATCCCATCGTCTAGTTCCTGGAGACTCTTGTCAGTCCCTGGATTCATTTACCAAAAGATCTCATTCATAGGCTTTGAGAAGCAGCCACCCGCATTGGTCCAATCTATACAGGTCTCACCCTCAGTGTCAGGCAGCAGGTCAACCTGTGCCACCAAGCCCAACACCATTTCTAGTCTGCAAAGGAAGCTTAGACCACTGAGCTTTCCAGAAGCAGTAAGTGCTTGCTTGGTCTGTCATAAGGTTGAACAGGTCCCAGAGAACAGATTTCACGGCTCAAAGATTCTGGAGACCATAACCCTACCTCACCTGCAAACATCTTGTGTGACTCTGTGGGAGAGAGATAAACCATCTCTAATCGCTGTGGAGTGAATCCTTACAATTTTACATCATTGCTGCATCCATTTTGATCATAGGCTGTTTCCCCCCCCCCCCCCCCCCCGCCAGAAGCAGGGCTCTGTCACCTCTGACATAATCTCCAGCCTTTACCGCCTTCTAGTTCCTCAATGTGGTTGATGCAGACATCTGCCTTCTACAAACCACCTTCTGGAGACCACTTCCCTATGGGACAGTAAGATGCAGCCCACTCGGTTCTTCTGAGCCCCCATCCCCACATGGGCTTTGCAGAGAGGCCATGGTGAAAGACTCTGAGTCTCAGTGTGACCTCTTAGAATTCCTGTCTTCTTGCTCTGAACATACTCATGAAAGCTGTCACAGAAATGTTTGGCTAACACCCTGAAGACACTAGTCAGTGCTCTCCTTCTCTTCCTTTCTCCTTCCCTCCCTTCCTGTCCTCTCTCTCTCTGTCCTCTCTCTCTCTGTTCTCTCTCTCTCTCTCTCTCTCTCTCTCTCTCTCTCTCTCTCTCTGACATCCATTCTGGAGACCATAACCCTACCTTGCCTGTAAACATCCTCTAAGACTGTGGGAGAGAGATAAACCAGTTGAATTGAATCCTTACAAATTTACATTGTTGCTGTATCTGTTTTGAATATTTGAATATTTCTTCTGCCAGAAGCAGGGCTCTGTCACACATATGCGTGGGCGCGCGCGCGCGCGCGCACACACACACACACACACACACACACACACACAGCCCCAGGCATGGTATATACACATGCCCCCAGGCCCTGTTAGTAGGACAACCTTGATTTCCAAACTGTCTCTTTCCTAAGTGTTGATTGTCTGTTCTTTATAGTCATGATTCTAAATTTAAAAACTCACTTCTCTCATTTTGGGTCTGACCTTCCTTGGTTTATGTACTATGTGGGTAACGCATACTCACAATTCACTTACATGATTTAGGATCTACAACACACTTAGTCGATGAGTAAAGACATACATAAATACCATTCTCTGTCCCCAGACACCTACAAGATCATGACTAAAACTGAGAATGGTGACTTGGAACAGAGGGTGGAAAGTAGAAGTTATTCCAAGGGAGGCTTGGCAAAGAAGGTGACCTCTAAGGTAAGCCTGGGAGAATGGATCGACAAACTTCAGGCAGGAAGAAGAGCATGGGAAGTGGCCATCAATGAGAGGTGAGCACAGGCTCTGGGGAAACCACAGATCCAATGTGGACACTACTGCAGGAGCCTCGAGCACTCTGTGGAAGGGGATTAGAATCTGGTCAGGCAGACAGACTGTCTTGTGGGCCATGAATACTCATTTAGTTTCCACACTACAGTAGACAATGAGGCCCAGCCCTAAAGCTGGTGGCTACCTGCTCACAAACCTGAAAATTAGTGACAAATACGTTCTCAGGTTCTGTCCTGACTTACTGAACCCAAAACTCAGAGCAGTTTTAACCACTAAATACTTCTGAGCTGGAGTATCCAAATGGTGGAAGGTCAACCACATAGGGGATAGTATGCATATGAGATAAATACAAAGAATGGGGCTTATATGTAAGATCTATTTAGGGTATAAAATTTGAGTGCATGTGGGAGGTGGGAAGAGGAAGAACCATCTAAGATGAAATTCGGGTTTCTCTCTTAAGAAACTGGGTAAATAGTAAATTCACAAAATTAATGGCATCTGGACAGACAGCGGTGATGGCGGGAGCAGTGGGCACCAGCCGAGCATGAGGAGCCGTGGGTCACCAGAGATGGCTGGCGGTGTGGAACCCAAGCCAACTATCATCAGACAGTGGTGAAAAAGTGCGGAGGTCCAGTGATGCATTCCCAGTGTGAAGCCAACACCAGCCATCTAGCCCAGCAGTGTCAGGATCACCACCAGCAACATTCTGGACCCACTTCAGCTCACAAGAACTAATTGTTAAATACACAGGAGTCTTGCCAGCTTTTTGTTAAATCCTTGGTAGCTCTGTGCTACCACATAGAAATCAGCAAATGCTACAGATTAGTTCTGTTTCTCCTGGAGCTCATGCCCAGTGCCAGCTACCTACACATACCTTCGACAACAACTAAGAATAAGTGTAAATTCACTAACTCGGCCCCAGAATTATTGATCCAAGGATGTTGGGATAGTTTTCACAGCGCTGCTGTCACCCATGGACTTGGATTCAAGAGGGAAGGTGAAGAACCCAGTTGTAGACACACAGATTTACCACTGGCCCATGAGGGCTAGAATGGTCTATAAGGCAGTGGAAAGGTACACAAGGCTGGGTTGGCTCAGAGAGACCCCTGGTCTGACCTTGTTGGACTCTAAACCAATGTACTTGGCCATGCTCATATACTTCCTAAAATGTATTATTATTGCTGTTGTTATTGTCACTGTTACTTTTTAGGAAGAAATATGACAGTTTAAGAGTCTAAGTCTTGCATTTCTTCACCTTTTGGTGCCAGGTTCCAAAAATATCCTTAGTTCTCTGTCCAGAAATGCCCCATGGAGTTCTGGCTCCTTAGCCCTTTCTCACTGAGCATCTGCTTGGAGGCTGCACATGAGAGTAGGCATTAACAGTCCAGCCCAGACATGAATATCCCTCTTGTGAACAGCTTTGGAAATGGATCTCTAGATTTTTCATGGTGAAAATGGGCTCTATCTATTCCCCAACTTCAGTCTGCCTACTAAATGATTATAGAGTTACTGCTTGGGGGTGGGATGGGGTGTGTGTGATATGACAGTATTAAAAGGTCATTAAGAAAATGGTCAAGAGGATTAAAATATCAGGCCTATGTAAAGACCTAAATTCCAGTTGGGCAATGTCAATGACCTGGACCACCATAACGTAGGCTGTCACCATAAGCCAGTCTAAAGAGATGGGTGGAATAATCATTCCTTTAATGAGGTAATGTTGTTTTCCTTCCCAGAATTCCCAGCCCTCGGGAAGGTAGCTTACAGGGCTGCAGTCAAGCAGCTTCATAAGCTGGTGCACATTTCCTCAGAAAAGGCTATCTTCCCCTTTTCTTCTTTCTGTCTCTGTTTCCAGCATCTTCCCACTAACACTTTGGGGTAAGCAACAAGCAGTTCGTTTTCTAAAGCTCCTCTCCCTGTCAGAAGGCTACACGCTTGCCATGAGGTTAATCCTCATGCTGGCTAATTCAAAATGACATGGCTACTCCCACTTCCCTTTTCTATTCTCCTCTGGACAGCGGCAGAGGTTTACAGTTTGCCTGCCTGGAGGTTTTTTCTTTAGAACTAATACAATTGTATCAGAGCTCCCCAACCCCCATCTCCCTCTCTCACTGAGAAAGTCTGGGACAGACTAAAAGTAGCACCTGGTCATTTCCCATTCCAAAGCCTGTCTTAAAACCAGCCCAAGTCTTCTGGTCATACCTTACCAGCAACAATCTAACTCTGGCCGCCTGACTTTATTAGGTTTACTGACAACCTACAGAATCAGCAGTGACAAGTAGGGCTGCTGTGCATGTGACGAATGGCCTGGTGGTGGTGGCGGTGGGAGGGGGCTGCTGGGGACACGGTTCCCACAGTCTGTTTTGGACTTCAAATTTAATTAGAATTATATAGAATGCCCTTGTCTTACTTGAGGATGATTTATTTGCAACACGTTCTAGCAAAAAGAACACTGGACTAGAAACTGTGGGGTTTCCTATACATTTACACTCACGTGACTCTGCAAAGCCATTCAACTTCATTATCTACAGAAGCTGAAGTCGGGTGCTAGAGATAGAGCTCAATGGTAGATTGCTTATCTTATATACCTGAAGCCCTAGGACCAATTCTCAGTACCACATACTCACATAAACAGCCCCCACCTCAAACAGTTACTAATGCATAAAAATAAAAACTGAAAAGTTTGAGTTAGATATAATTTCCAGTTACTGACAGTTCTCTGCTTTAGTTTACAAATGAAAACACAATGTTGACGGTTAAATTATAAATATTCATTGGAAAGATTGAAAACAAATGTATGTAAACGGAGAGTATTGTGTTGTGGACTGAGTGCTTCTGTTCCATTCAGAGTCCCTCACGAAGGGGTTAGTGGCCTCAGTGCTGGCTCACACTCTCCACCATCCGAGGATGGAAGGAGAAGGAAGCCAGCTGCAAGCCGGGAAGCAGCCCTCAGCAGAGCCCAACCATGTCGGCACTCAGATCTCCGACCTCCCTGGCTTTCAGAACTGTGAGCAGCGCATCTCTGCTGCAGGAGCTACCTACCGACTCTGCGGTATTTGTCATGGCAGCTCCAGCTGATCGAAACACATTCCAATCTTTTCTCACCGAGAAATAAATCTCACTAAGTGCTGAGAATGTATTTCCAGAATGTATACGTATGCTCATATGTGTTCACATGTGAGGTACCTGCACACACATTTTTTACGTAAAGAAATCATTGCACATATTGTCAACCTGTGTGTACTTTACATTACATCATAGAGCATGGACATCTTTTCGGATATATCTACCCCGTCCCTTTCACAGATGTATAAAATTCCTTCCAAGAAAGACATATCATAATACCTCAGCCAACTAAACAACTTGCTTTTAGTTTATCTTTGGTATTTTAAACCATGTCACAACCTTTTTAAAAATTTCTTTCATTTTTCAAATCTCTTGTGATCCATGTCCTGCTAGTTTGTCTTAAATAAAATTCCTTAACTGAAAATGCTAGGACAGGGAATGTGCAGTTTTTATTCTGTTTGTTTGTCTTTTTAATCTCTTCTCTTTGTGTGTGTTTATATGATGTGTGTGTGTGTGTGTTTGTGTGTGTGTGTGTTTATGTTTATGAGTGCCTGTGTGCTACAACCAGAGGACAATCTCAGGTGTCAGATCTCACATTCTACCTTGTTTGAGGCAGGATCTGTATTTGTGGCTTGTAAACCAGGCTAGCAGGTTTGTGATAATGGGGGGGAGGCGTATCACATGTCTCTGCTTCCATCTTGCCGTAGGAACAATGGAATTACAGGAGTGCTGGGGATCCGAACTCAGGTCTTCATGCTTGCATGGCAAATTCTTTACCCACTGAGCCATCTTCTTGTGCAGCTTTTGCGTCTTTGACTTCACATTCTTGTCAACTATGAGTGTTAACAATCATTTAAATCTTTATTAGTCAGACAGGTAAAACGTTATACTTCAGTCGTACTTAAAGTCACATTAATCTGATTTTGATTGACGATGACTGCATTTAATTAATGACTGGAGCTCAGACTCCAAAGCCAAACCATGACAACTTAATCCCCAGCCTTGTTTAACTATGCAAAGATACATTGTATTTGTTTATGTTGCAGAATGTTTCACTATGAAAAAAGATGTGTTGCTATTTTACCTCGACTGCCTAAACACCTGACTGGTCTAATAAAAAACTGAAGGGCAAGGGAGGAGGTACAGGTGGAACTTCCGGGCAGGGGGAGGAATTTAATAGGAAGAGGAATTTAGGCTTGGAGAAGTAAGAAAAGGAGATGCCAGCCAGACACGGAGGAAGGAGGAAAGAAGGCCATACAGAATGAAAGAAAGGTAAAAAGCCCTGAGGCAAAATATAGATGAATAGAAACAGGTTAAATTAAAAGAGCTAGTGGAACAAGCCTAAGCTGAGGCCAAGCATCCATAATTAATAGTAAGTCTCCATGTCTTTATTTGGGAGCTGGTTGGTGGCTCAAAGAAAATTCCAACTACATTCAAGTTTTCCATGGACAAGATTACATGGAGTGGAAGCCTCTTGAAAACAATTTGACTAAGGCAATTTTTTGACTAAGGCATGGCTTTCAGAATGACTTTGTAAGTCTTGTCTAAGGAACAACAACAACAACAACAAAAATCCCTTGGCTTGAAATGCCCTGAAATTAGACTCAAGCAGCTTAGGATATGGGTTTTTTTGTTTTTTTGTTTGGTTTTTTTTTCGAGACAGGGTTTCTCTGTGTAGCTTTGCGCCTTTCCTAGAACTCACTTGGTAGCCCAGGCTGGCCTCGAACTCATAGAGATCCGCCTGGCTCTGCCTCCCGAGTGCTGGGATTAAAGGCGTGCGCCACCACCGCCCGGCGAATGTGTTTGAGGTATATGAATCAGTTCCAAGTTTATCAAAACTGCATCCACATAGCAGAATTCAACCCACATAAGCATGATGCATACACCATGGGTGGGGATGGTGGTGCTCGACTCTTATGTCTGTACCTTGAGGGTAGAAGTGAGTCCCCAGATGAGACAAATTTGCCTTTTCTCAATATCAGATTTATCTGTATGTTACAAAATAAAGAGGAACCCATGCATTGCTACAAACCATACACACTCTCAAGGCCCTGAGGCATTTGCTACTTCCCCAAAGCAGGATGTGGTGGCCACCTTCATCCCATTCCCTGAGGGCAGCTGCTCAGCTGAGGCTGGCCAATGGCACGCAAGGTGGCTTGCTCAGCCATGACAAATCAGCTTCCCAGAGGGCTGTGGGGGGCAGTTTGGTGATCCAGAGGAAGTGGAGGGCAATGAATCACCGGTGGCAAGGGTAGAAAATAAAGTAACAACCGTGATTCACGTTAACCAAAAGAAAAGGTTAAGGGGCGGGGGTCAACTCCAGATTAAAACCGCATAAACGCACTCACAGAGCAGCAAATGCCACAGTGAGCATGCCAGTGTAACTTCTGCTTTTATGAAGTGCAAAGCAGCAGCAGAAAAGCAGCTTTCCAAAGCAAAGCCTCATACAGCTAATGATGGCAACAGTGAACTGGTGTTGTCTCAAATGCAGCTACACTAAAGAACTGAATTCTTCTTAGTAACCCTAGTATTTGTTAGAAGAAAAAGTGACCCAAGATAATGTAATATCTTTGGCTAATCTCCAATGTTCCTTTAAAGGCCTTCTCCGATTTCTTTGGAAGACCACCAAACTTTTTAAACTTTAACTTTTTGCTTAAATTACTTTACCTTTACAAATAAGGGTTTTTGCCTCATTAACAGTCTTTTCTCTAGCCTAATTTAATTTCTCAAAAATAAATTACCTAATAACCTCCAATAAAAGGATAAAATTAAACTCATTCAAATCAAGTCAACAGGCAAGTGAAACAAACAAGCAAAATTGAACTAGAAGCAAGCCTCAAAGTCATTGGAATCCATCACTTGGCAACCTTCTGGAAATGAACGCATAAAGCCATGAAGCTCAGACTTGACATATGAGCCTACTAATGCCATGTAGAAATAAACTTCGAGTCTCTTTGTGGGTAGAAAAATAAGATATAACCAATTTCATAAAACATACTACTGAGTTAATGTTTGGAGAGCATTTGGTTTATTCTGGCCCTATAGATGGCCAAGCAGACTTTAAAATCAGGGGTTGAGTGATTGTAACAGTGTGGGTAGGAAGGGGTAGCAGTCTTGGGCGGAATGTTATGTGACTGCAGCAGGTGTTGTGAACAGTCACTGTAATCATTAGCAATGTTAGGAAACAAATGCGTCACTCTTGGAGAACTGTGAGACAGCCTCAGGCTGGTGGAGGCACGGAGGAAGGGAGAGAAAGAGGATGAAGCAGGTGTACAACATGGTCACCCATCCACACACCACTCACATACCTAAAGGCCCAACAGAGCAGAGCTCACCGCAGATAGCCTGGGAATAGCTTCAGAGTGACTGACTTTTGTGCAAATTTCTTCCCCAAGGTTGGGCGTCTCCTGGACTAATCAAATCTTAGAAATTGCTGCTTTATATTCTACTTGTGACTTCCCAAGCACACATTTACACTCCACTTGCCGAGAAACATTACAGAACAATATGAGAAACAACATCTGGGGCTAAAATATTTGCTTTCTGTGTTCAGTATTTAATAATTCCATATTTTATCCTGACCTACACAGCACATTTCATCACTTAGTAAGACACAACGATATTATTGATCATTTCACATGAAACACTAGGGACCATTTTATCAACGTATCTAGCTTTCTATGATTTATCTATGTTTCCAAATACCAAGCTCTCTTAAAACATGTTAAAACTGCACCCTAGACAATAAAGATAATATTTTCTGGTTAAATTTGTCAATATTTTTGGTTATAGAATTATGATATAATAGCTCATTGTGGGTGAATTTAAATCTTTTTTATAGTGAAAGTAACATTTTTATCACAAAAACAAAACAAAGTCATAGAAAACATAGAAGAGGGAATTTTAAAATCTCAGCCCTGTTGGTTAATACTCTTCTGGAGTATGTGATTCTAGAATCTGTATGCGCTCACCAACCCCTGCCCCTTCACTGCATATTACTTCATCTTGCAGCTTATTATAATCAAAACTACATAGTGTAGTTACTTAATTATCATCATGCATTTCTCCTGCCATGGTGGGAGCCTCTTGGAGAAATGTGTCCTAGGACTTCTGTTCATGATTAGCTCCTCTGATCCTCATGCAGCATTCTGTACACTGTGGGCTCCATAGGATTTCATGAATGAAATGTTAGCTTTCACTGAGCATTTGGAAAACTGAAAGTCAGGAGACAGCAAATGGATTGTACAAGAATCTTCTGCCTCATTAAAAAAAAAA